>JADRCC010097390.1:0-11538 GCA_019843855.1 Hylomyscus alleni
AAACCAGTACCACCTGGGTGACTCTTACACATTACCAAGTCCTGCTGCAGCACAAGGTACAGCCTTAGCTATCTCTGGAACAGAGCCTCTTTGTGCTCTCAGAAAAAATTTCCCAGAAGATGTCACCTCAGTGATGCTGGTCTCTTCTTAATCACCGCTAATTTCTTAGCTCCAGCTAACCAGCATCAATAGTACCAGTAATGCAAAGTTTTCAATTTAGTAGTTCTGGTATCTTATTAATCACAGCTGATACTTCAGTCCCGGCTAACCAGAACCACAGAATCTTCACAATCAAAAGAACATGGCCCTGATAAGAGTCTTTAATCTTCCCTCTGAAATTTCACAAGCCAGATCTCCATCTTCTGTACTGTTCTCAACATGATCTTCCAAGCGCCTACAGAACATCCCACAGAGTTCTTCTCAGTGGCTCTTCTAGCCCAAAGTTCCAAAGTCCTTCCACAGTCCTCTCCAAAACATGGTCAGGTTGTCACAGGAATACCCCACTATGCTGTCTTAGTCAGGGTTTCTATTCCTGCACAAACATCATGACCAAGAAGCAAGTTGGGGAGGAAAGGGTTTATTCAGCTTACACTTCCACATGGCTGTTGATCACCAGAGGAAGTCAGGACTGGAACTCAAGCAGGTCAGGAAGCAGGAGCTGACACAGAGGCCATGGAGGGATGTTCCTTACTGGCTTTCTTCCCCTGGCTTTCTCAGCCTGCCCTCTTATAGAACCCAAGACTTCCAGCCCAGGGATGGCACCACCCATAAGGGGCCCTACCCCCTTGATCACTAATTGAGAAAATGCCCCACAGCTGGATCTCATGGAGGCACTTCCCCAACTGAAGCTCCCTTCTCTGTGATAACTCCAGCCTGTGTCAAGTTGACATACAAAACCAGCCAGTACAATGGTTAAAATATGCAAAGCCATCTATACTGTTACTGTAGATGGATTTGGGGATCTGAGACATGGCTCAATGATTAAGAGCACTTATAACCTTTCAGAGGTTTAGTCCCAGCACTAACATGGTGACTCATAACTGCTAGTAACTCTAGTTCCAGGGGTTCTGACCCTCCATTTTGACATTTGAAGACTCCTGCTTACCCATGGTACACTTGAACTCAGAAGGGAAAACACATACACCGGTTACATAAATGAAGACACACATTACATAAATGAATAAACAGATAAATCTTAAAGTAAATGGGTTCTTATATACTACTTTGGGACTTAATGTGGGGAAAATCATACACTCTCCTTGGTAGGAAAATATTGGAAATGCATAATGGTCATATTATACACTGTTGTAGTACATCCAATTGTTTAAGTAGGTTGCAGATTTGCAATCATATTGCCTCAACTAGGACTACAGTCATGTGTTGCCACAATTAGCTATGATAATTTTCATGTGAACTTAACTGTATATTCATTTCATTAGCAGTTTGAAGATAAAAGTTTAACCTTTTCTACTATCTGGTATTTAAACAAATACATAATGAAGAAATATAGAAAATAAGAAAGCAAAAATAAAGATAACAACCATCTAACAAGTGGTCTACTCTGCAGTAAACTTAATTTTTCTTTGGGGGGTTTTTCTTTTTTATATTTGTTTTATATACGTGTGTGTGTGTGTGTGTGTGTGTGTGTGTGTGTGTGTCTGTGTCTGTGTGTGCACCTGTGCGTAAGAGAAAGAGAAAGAGAGCACGTATGTGTATGTGCATACATTTGTTTAGATTATCTTGCATGATTAAATTATCCTTCAATTAGCATTTTCACAAATACTACCTCATATCATTAAAGATTTAAAAAATACTATATCTAGGGCTTGGAGAGATGGCTCAGTGCGTAAGAGGACTTGCTATGAAATCAAGAGGTCCTGAGTTCATAGCCCAAGCTACCGTGCATGGGCATGAAATGTTCCTGTAATGTCATGTTGTTGGATGGAGGCAGGTTGTGTCATGCACCATTCCCTCCATGTCAGTTATTATGGATGTTACAAACAACATAGGAACACGTGTAAAGTTGAGATTACATTTGTGATTTAACTCTGAGAACGGGTTCTTTGGAATAGTATTATTGACACACACGGTTTAAGTTCCATTTTCCCCCTCTAATTTGTTCACCTTTCATTAACTCAGTAAAACCATAGGAGGCTCCAGGGTACCCTGCCTGTGAACCATGAGGACTGCCGCTTTAAAGAAAGGTGAACAGTGAACAGCCACTAGAAAGTTTCAAACAGATAAGGAGCATACACCACCATGTGCCCTTGTCTTTTTTAACTGATAACATTTATTCTTTGACATTTCGTCCATGTATAGAGTGAGTTCTGCTTATCCTCACCCTTTAATTTCACCTCCACCATTTTCAGGCCTACCTCTTCCCCCTACAAGTCTCATTCACACTTCGATGCCTTTTGGTTTTGTCTGGTGAGCCACCAAGGTTAACCAAGGTCATCTT
This sequence comes from Hylomyscus alleni, assembly GCA_019843855.1. Taxonomy (NCBI): domain Eukaryota; kingdom Metazoa; phylum Chordata; class Mammalia; order Rodentia; family Muridae; genus Hylomyscus; species Hylomyscus alleni. Next base: position 2,459 of record JADRCC010097390.1, read on the forward strand.
TGAGGCTACGGACGTGCAGCGAAGGCTGGCGGCTTCACCAACGGGTCCACACTGAAGACAATGACTCCCAGCATCCATCAGTAGCCAATAGCTCCCCCTGCAGAAGAGTTGGACAGTGGATGGGTTTTACAGATGATCCAGGCTGCTAACTACCAGGCCTGGTTGGTACAGAACGTGTGGAGCAGATTCCGTCAGGGTGGTCTAGGTGAGATGGTATAAGAGGATATAGGGGTGTGGAAGGGTAGGTTGGATTCTGAGGATCTTTAGCATGTAAGGCCAACAATATCTAATGCAGTGATTGTGGGGTATTGAAAGACAGTGAAGTCAAAGACCCCAGGGTTTTGGCCTGAGGCATTAGAAAGACAGAACCCTTGCAAAGATTGGGGATGGGGATGGTGAGGGCAAAGAGTTATAAAGGTAAAAATGGTGTTTAACATTTGCACAAGTTTTGAATGGTCATTAACCCTCTAGGTACAGACATCTATGTATTCCTATGTCTATGTTTCTGTATTGCTGAGCGTATTTAGGGGCACAATTCTACCAAAGTAAATTTCAATATGCAACAGAAAACAATATGAAAAAAATATCATAAATGCTCTGCCAAGTTGAGACTTGCATGCACATTACTAAAATTTAATACCTACTGTTACAATCATTTGGACCTTAAGCCAGTGAAAGTGTTTGGAGGAAAGAGATAGTTTAATCATTGACATCTTTGAGTGTTGTTGGGTCATGGCAATAACAAACAGAATTTCTTTTATTCAAAGTCTTGGTTATTTTCAAAAGACCTCCCCTTAGTAGTATACCCCTTGTGTTGCCCATATCCTGACTGTACTTCTCCAGTTGCTCTGGCCTGTGAAATGACAGTTACCTACATGGATTTACTTTGAAGGTTTTGCATATTGAGGAATTTATGGTTAATGAGCTTTGAGCTGCAACATCTAGAACCAGCTCAAGCAGTGAGTTCCCAAAAGTAAGGTAATGTTAACAGCCTCCCCTGCTCAGCCATCACTGAAACACCAGTTTCTTAGCATTGAACTAAGGAATTAATTTGAGGAAGTATAGGTGTGGCTTTAGTGGGAAATGCTTAAGAACACACAGATTTTACACAGTTAAGTTTTTTATTCACTGCCCTGATTTCTAATAGTTAGAACTGACTATACAGCAACTCTATTCATATCAAAGCATGAAGCCAGAAAATTCTCATATTCTGTTTCTCAGTCGGGCTGGCAAAGGAAAAACAATGTGTGAAACCAGAAGTTTCTGTAAAATTATATTTCTCATGATCATTTGCATGAGGTCTGAGAACTGAGGATTCAATATTCAGTGTGCTACCTATTCAAAAATTAAAATTCTCTTCTGCCAAGAATTTGCTTTGTAAGCAGTATATATAACTATAAGTGGACTATATAATGGAATTATGCTGATGCATTTCTGTGAATCTGATAAAATATTTCACCACCCAAAATAAAATTGCAATGCAAGTTCTTATTTCAAGTCCGGTCAGAGAAAAACAAACAAATTTTCCCATTGAAATGAGTCAGCTTTTGGACTGGTTGATCACTTAAAGAGGTAGGAGATAGAGAAGCACAATAGAGAAAGGTTTAATTTTCTTGTGAATGTGATATAAGATAGCCATATGGACGATGACTTTTTGAGAGCTCCAGCTTGCAAGTAGTCTGTGGAAACCAGCACATTGGTAATTAATGCTATCAACCGAAGAGCATAAAAAATTAGCCTCAACAAGACAGCTAGAACCCCCCTGCTCCATTAGAGCTTGTTCAGGAAGTGAGCCTTACAACAAACCTGAGTCGTAAGACTTCCCCAATAACAAGTTCTTAATGTGAATTAAACTTTGTGACACTCAACACTTTGGGCAAATGTTGATCCACCATGCATGATTCAAATTCACTAACATTTCTCTTGCTTCTATGGAAAAGAATATGAATCATTGTTGAATGAAAAGTCAATCACAACTTTATGGCTGAAACTTGAGGGGGAAATTTTATAGGTGAGATTAAGATAGGTTTTTTTTTATATTTTATAATATTTGTGGTATTTTTAAGTTTTTTAAAGTTAATATTTTCCTTAAAATTATGTTTTCTCTACAATATTAAGCTTTGTACAAGATTTTATATTTATAGCATTGAATGTTCTCTCCTATCCCTTTTTCTGAAAAGAAAGCTGTTGAAATTTTATGAGTTTCAAAGGAGGAATGGAGGTGTCTCAGCTGCCATCTTCCCCTAGAATTGCCTCAGCAGGAACCTCCAGGCCAGATGAAGGAGATAGAGAGTTAATGGTCTTAGTGAAGTCTCTAACTTTAGTAATGCATCAAAGGACTCCTGGGAGGTCCTTCATGCTAACCAGTTGTAGGAAGTGGCTGGGGACCACATAGTACAGATCATACGGCCAGGACTTCAGGGAACTCATAGTCTCACCCGTGGAGGTCATGGAATTAGTTGGTACAGAAGTGAGATTCAGTTGCCCATCTCAGGTAGCAGATGGTCCTAAGAGCTTTGAGTTGGGGGAGCAAACCAGGGGTTTCTCAGCTGGCTCATTTCTCATCAGTCCTTCATTCATGGGGGGTAATAGACAGCTTCTCTCTGTAAACACAACACCCCTCTTTAAAAAAAAAGATATATGGGAGTGAAAAGATTTTTTTTTCCTTTTTAAAAATGGAACATTCACCTCATGTCTAGGAAACCAATTTAAATTGCTGACCTGAATTCTGTTGGAGTAGGTCCATCTGCAAGTCTCCTCGAGTGTGTGGGTGGGTTCGTGACATATTCACAGGGAAGGTAGCACATTCCCTTCACTTCTCAGCGAAGTGGGAGTGTGTCTGCAATCCTGCTTTGCTATCCAAGAACAACCTGGTCTCTCCGGTGAAGGTCAATAAGGAAAGAATTACTGGAACGGCTGCATGGGGAATGTGGATTATCTGAGATTTTCACCTACTCCTAGTAGGGCCACCTTGTCCTTGCAGGAATCACTTTCGGCTTCTAACAGCATGCCAGAGAATGAGGCCAGGGCTTGCATATGTTACTCTTAAAATGCATCATTTGTTTCCAAGGATAACGTGATTTGCCTCACAGAGGAACTCCCTTGGTAGTTGGCTTAGCCGGTGGTACATCAGGGTTAAGTTACTTAGGAAGCCACATAAGTCAGTGGGCCTGGGCAGATGGATGCAACAGACTTGGCAAGTTCTTGTCCAGACACAGGAACTGGCCTTCCACCCGCTGCTTCTCCAGGACAGTTTTCTTGGGTGACACAGACACCAAGGAGAGTATGCATAATATAGATGTCTCTTGGCTTCCAGTCTGGACAGTTGCCGTCTGCCCCCAGAACCCCAACCTTCTTTCCCCTACACACGAAAGCCAAGAGATTTCACACAGCTTGACTGAAACAGACCCTGAGTCAGATGAGACCAGATCCCGAGCTTCGTAAACAACGCTGTGGGATGCAAGGCAGCAGGGACTGTCAACTGTCCAAGTGCTCATATTAGAGAGATTATGAGAAATTCCTTTTGGATTCAAGCATGTTCTCTCTTTTTAATTTTTATGGACTCCAGTGTGTTTCAATTAAATGTGCCAAACTGCCAACGTAGGAGATGTAAAGGAAGGTAGGCTAATAAAGTCTGAAAGTATGTTAGCGAAATCAAACATGTTTGTGCTAACATCAATGATTCAAGAAACTCACACTTCTCTGAATGAGAGCAATGGCTCACAGGGTGTGAGTGAGTCACGCCAATGCAAGTCCAGACGTTCAGATGGGCAGTGTTATTGGACGAACACTTATGGAGTAGAAGGCTGACCATGAAGCCATCCACCCTCTAAAGAGAAGAGTCATAAACAATTCATTAATTCAGAACAATGTATTTAGTTTATCATGGGTAATCAGTATTTGGCCCTAAAGACTGTGAGATAAACTTTTAAAACTGTTCAGCTTCCGAGTTAACCTCAGAGTGACTTTCTTTTAGAAATACAGATTCTTGCCAGTTATTCTATCCTTGTGGGTCTCTCTCCACACAGGGTTGGACAAACAGTTTAGCTTTTTGAAAATGGTGAAGCAAAACAAAGAAATCCCTTAAGAGAGGGTATGGGAGCTTTATTTTAAACGTAAATATGGGGCTAAATGCAAAAGAAAGAGAGGGGTTCCACAAGATACCAGCTACCCTGAAGCAAATGAAGGAAGTTCTTTTTTGAAAGATCCATCCAAAACAATTTTGGGGTCCTGGGGATGCATCTCAGAGTGCTTACGTAGTAAGCATAAAACCCTGGGTTCCATCCTTAGCACCACATAAAAGAGAGACTGTTGACACACTCTAAGCCCAGCACTCAGGAGTTAGAGGCAGGTGGATGAGGAGTTCAAGGTCATCCTTTGCTACACAGCAAGTTCAAGGTCAACCTGGATGATAGCAGACCATACTACAGAATCAAAACAAAACAACACTTTGTACCAATTTTGTACTGACTTTAGTGTATCTTTTTCACTGCACTCAAAACCAATGAGTAGTAAATCTATTGACGAAGATACAGCTTGTCTATTGATGAGGATGTAGCAGTGTCTGAGTTTGGGCGTGCAAGTCTCATCTAACAGGGGTGTGGTGGGGGATATGGGAGGCAGGTAGGATGCTGGTCTCTGCTCCAGTTCCCCAGAGAAAGCCATGGCTAGAAGGTGGGCAGTCTGGGCCTGCTGTGCTCCCAGACAGCTCAAACTTCATATAGATTTCCTCCTGTTTCTAACAACAACAACAACAACAACAACAACACCCTCTCAAGATAAGTGCAAAGGCTACCAGAATGCCCTATGCAGCAACTCAATGGGTGAGAGCCCTGACATGCAGGACTCTGAAGACCCCAGTTGTCTCAGTCTTTCTGTGCTTCTGGCTTCCTTTCCTGAAGATCCTTTGGGGATGTTTGTAGGACTAAAGAACTTACATGTAGCACTTGTCTGAATAAATGGGCACTCCATGTCCTCTGGGAAAGAGAAAGAGTATTTTAAATGCTAAAGTATATCTCAAGTGAACAGGAGTAAAATCTGGAATTTGAATGGTTGAATGACGAGAATTTGGCTCAGGCCAGGAGCTGCATACAGGAAAAGACAAAAGCTGGCCTTTTCCAACTCTGTTCTTTGGGGCTTATTACTGTGTGCCATGCCATTTCCCCTCCCCCCCCGAATAATCTCTTCAACAAAATGGGGATCAGGAAAGGAAAAGGAAATGTCCACAATGCAAACCGGCCCCTGGGAACCAGCACTGATTAATGGACAATTTTATGGCTCATTTGTAAAAAAGGAAACTTGAACAGAGCCCTCTGTTTACTTTGCTCCTACAATTCAACCAAGGAGACAGAAAGCATGATGTGAGAGGGTAGGGTGGGGTATCTGTAGATCTCAGCTAAATCGTGCAAATAGATTGGGAGTCTCTGAGCATTAAAGAGTACAACTTTCCTGGGAATTTATTACAAATAACGACTGTCAAAGAATGACAAAATGCTAGTACATCCTTCATTTTCCTTTTTACCAGTGTAAACTCAAGTGCAAATGAAACATTAGAAGTTTATGGATGGCTTCCAGTTCTTTCTTCCTTCTCCCACAACTGTTATCACAGTGATAGCTCACTGACTTCACGGCTGGTGTGTCTATAGCTTTGAGTGTGTGAGCTTTCATGGGCATGCATGTGTGAGTATGTGTGAAGGGGGTAGGTGTGTACTTGGAACAAAGATGCCAGCTTGTATCAATTTAGATCTTTCTTGTATTGAATTGATTCTTTGAGGTACTCTGCACAAGTCTAAATAAAGAGCAAGCCCTGCTGATCTCACTCAAAGATGAATGATGAGCAGTTGTTTGTAAACCCTGCAAGCTTAACCTGCAAAAAGGACTGCTGGAGATCTCAGGGGTGGGTACTCCCTGCCTAGTGATGCAGGATTGTTGGAATTGCATTGAGTCCTATGCTCCTCTTTCTGTGGCTCAACATTTATAGGGAACTGTTCTAAATTCCCCAAATAATAAAAGTGAGCATCAAAGTAAAACCAAAGATCATATGCAAATAGAAAGCCTGATAAAGCTCACTTGGGTGGGCAACGGTATACACTTTCCCTCTGCACCAGGTGCACCAGGGAGGGTTTGCAAAAACTCCCCACTCTTCCAATGAGTACAGCAATCTGCACATTCAAGAGGCACATTCTAAGGTTTGTCTTACATTTTACCTCAATTTCTCAAGTTATTGCTGTTTCACGGGGGAGGGGGGGCAATCCTGAAATCTTTTCCAGTGCTGTATTTCACCTTGGCATTCATCTGAAGTTAAGTTCAGCTTCTCTTATTTGCTCCTAACCTGCGATTATTGCACAAGAAAAGGTCATTTCTTAGCATAGAAGTTGAGTTCCTTTCACACAAGTGAGAGAACATTAGCTCAAGCTAGTTTTTCAACAGTATCATTGTTTTTCGGAACCTAGTAACTTAATCCAGTCCCTGCATTGCAGGTTCAAACAGTGCCTCAGGAGGCTCAGTTGTATTTCATAGTTCTTTTTCTGGTGAATTACCCTCATTCCTTTTATGGTGACTAGACACATCAGCCTGTAGCACTATCAGCAGGAATTCCATGTCCTTGTCCCAGTCACAATATCCAAATGCCACAATGACCTTTGATTGCACACCTTGATTGTCACATGTCTCTTCCAAAGCAATCTCTGGATTAGAAGGAGAAGAGTGGCTTGCATTTTTTGAGTGGCCCAGCTTTTGGCACTGGGTGTTTTCTTTTTCTTTTCTTTCTTTTTTCTTTTTGATTGCTATGTTAATTTTTACTAGAAATATAGAAATATGTTCATGATCTCTCCTCCTCCTCCTCCTCCTCCTCCTCCTCCTCTTCCTCCTCCTCCTCCTTCTCCTCCTCTTCCTCTCCTTCCTCCTCTTCTCTCATATATTACATCCTAACATCTAAGAGGCCAGAGACTTCAAACTTCATCCAGCAACTGATGGGAACAGATGCAGGATACCACAGCCAAATTTTAGGCAGAACTCTGAGAGTCCTGTGGAAGAGGGGGAGGAAGGATCAGAGGAATCAGAGGGGCCAGGGACACCACAAGAACACAGCCCACAGAATCAACTGCCCAGGACTCATGGGCATGGGGGCTCACTGAGATCAAGGAGCCTGTAGAAGCCTGACTTGGTCCTGTTCATATATGTATCTTGGTATTCTTATGAGAATCATAATAGCAAGAGTATGGGCTGTCTCTGACTCTCTTGCCATTTGTGGGACCCTATTCCTCCTACTGAGTTGCTTTGTCAAGTTTGATACAATGGTATGTTCCTGGTCTTATTATACTTTGCTATGCCATGTTTGGTTGATGTCTTTGTCTTTCTTAAGAAGAACAGTGAGAAATGTTCACTGCTGGAGAAATGTCTTGGTGGTAAAGAGTACTGGATGCTCTTCCAGAGGTCCTGGGTTTAATTCCCAGCACCCACACGGCAGTTCAGGGCTGTCTATAATTCAAATTCCAAGGGATCTGACAAGCTCACATGGACATGCATGCAGGCATAACACCAATGTATATAAAATAAACAAAAAGAAGAAGAGGAAGAAGGAGAAGGAGAAGAAGAAGAAGAAGAAGAAGAAGAAGAAGAAGAAGAAGAAGAAGATGAAGAAGAAGGAGAAGAAGAAGAGTGAAAGTAAGTGCGTAAGTGTGGTAGACAGACTAATGGATCCTCCCATTCATTACCTTTAGATCTTTCACTATCAGTACTTCGTTCATTGCCTAACAAACACAAAATCAAATCTTAGAGGAATTACTGTAATGTATCAAAGTCTTCTTTAACAACTCATGCCATTGTATCTCTGAAAATACACTGAGAACCTAGTAGTGCATTGTGTCTAAAAAGACAACTATTAGCAAAAGGTAGGTGATAGATTGATTTTTCAACTGTCTGCCTAGTTTTATTGTCTTAGAATTTTAAGTAGGCATTGTGTATCAAAATGGCCTTCTAACAAATCTGATTCATAGACATGCATTTAGTATTTGACTTAGAAAAAGTTATGGGCAAGATCGTAGGCCTTGGTCTATTTATAACATGAAAGGGGAGTGGAAACAGGACCCACATAGCCCTGCTTGTTAAATTATTTAAAATAACACTTTCAATGACCTGGTTGATTAAAATAATGTTTTCACAAGTTGTCTAATAAAAATATAATAAAGTATACCTACTAAACATTAAGAAGTATAAATCAGAACTGTATAGATCCAAAATCTTAATTTTGGAAAACTAAAGGTATCTATGGGGAAAAACTGTTGAAAAATGTAAAATCTTAGAATTGATAACCTAGAGATAGTAGAGTTTAGGGGTGAGGTTGTTTTTCTACTTGTAGATTTTACTTTCTCTTCAAGCATTAGCCTCTAACCAGAAGGACACTGTCTTAAAGTGTGTATAAGAACATTGAGTGTCAATTCAAGTTTCTGTTTAAATGTGTACTACACCATTGTCTTATAGAACATGTAACATTTTCACCTCATGTGCATACCACAGATATTATTTCATTACTTTGTTCACTGATGTGGTTAAAGAAGAGCAAAATTAAAATTTTTGTAAAATTCTGTTTTTGCTTAGCTCCTGACTTTACTCCTTACTAGAATAATTGTGAAAGAGGTTTTGCCTAAACACTTTTTGTAGCAATTAAAAAAACTAATCATTTCTAAGAAAATACTAAAATATTCAATGCACACTGGGGGCTTTTCCTTGGAAGGCAGCGCAGTGAATAGATGCATTGAGTTCTTTCTAGTTAACAAACCCCAGCTTTGAAAATACCCCATCATTATGAGTCAACATGGGCTTATAAGAGGATTTCATTACCTCTACAGTTGCTGCCTCAGAGCCCAGTCTCCCCTCCACCTTTGACTACACTCTGGTTCATTTTGAAGAGAGCTAGGCATCTGTATCTAGGGAAGAATAAACCCGAGTGTATAATTAGTAACTTCAGGCTTCTCTCTTGGTCCTGACTTGTAGAGATCAGTTTTGTTTTTTACAGTTAAACACAAGGGCTGCATTGACCCACCCCCACCTCTGTGGTTGACCAGTTGGCCCTGGTTTTT
>JADRCC010097420.1:0-10224 GCA_019843855.1 Hylomyscus alleni
GGAGGGGGGAACATTTGAATTGCAAATAAATAAATAAATAAATAACAGAAAAAATTTACCAATTCTATTTGAGCATTTTTAAAGCATGTTGAAAAAATGTGCATATTCTTTGACAACCATATGTGTGTCAAGTCATTTTAGCCTTACTTTTCTTCAGGACACCAATTAGCCCTCAGGGAGAAACTTAGTGTTTTAAAGTATTTAAACAATGAAGTTTGTTACCATTAATTGTCTTGCTTGTTTGATATAGTTCAAGGTCATTTTAATGTGAAATGTCAACTCCTTTATGCCTGAACGTGCATGAGTGATGGACACAATTTAAAGGCCCTGGCTGAATTAATGCTCAAACATACAGCATTTAGTTACAATTTCCTCAACCTCATGAACACAAGAGTTGGTACCATTAAAACATCACATACAGCACGTTAGCATAGTTATGAATATTGCATCAAAGTCATTCTAAGGGAATCTAAAAGACCTCACTAATGCCTGATCAAAGTTGAGGACAGGACTCTGAATATCAAGCAAACAATTCAGAATTCCAGTAAATCAAGGCCTTGTTTCTCAACCTTCCCACAAAGAAGCAGCAGGAAAGCCAGTCCATTCTCCCATTGTTACTTGAAACCTCAGCTAAAATATTGACTCAAAAGATTATTATCAAAGTTCCTGTAAATCTTGGTACAAAGTTCAGACTTTTTCTCCTTGGTTTACACTTTTCCCTTCTTTCAGCTAATTCACCACCATCATCAATTGTTATGATTCCTAACTAATCAAAAAATCTAATCATTAATATATTTTAAATCTTACAAAACAAAGTACCAAGAAATATACACATGAATCTAGAGTTACAACTTCTTCTTTGTGGTATAAAAAAAATTACCCTGCTAATATCGATTTTCTTCAGTAAACTCAAGGTTGCAGTATTTTGAAAATGTTAGTACATCGTAATCTGTAGCACAGCTATCATTTTCCTAAGTTTTCCAGAACAAAGTATCTGGGAGAGGATGGGAAAAGTTCAAACTGCACCCATACCTGACAATATAGCAGGGCTGCTAACAGGAAAGGCCCACATATGTAGCAGTTTATAGTCTTTGCCAGGAAGAAACTCATGCTTTTGATGGGAATCCCCTAGAGTCTGTGCCAAGCACCACCTACCTCCCTTGACTTGCAGGAGCATTCTGCTTATTCACTTTGATGCCCCTCCCTCAAATCCTGTTATAAAAACAGTCATCTCTGTCCTGACACACCATCCCAGGTATCTGCAAGACAGGTAAGTAGGAGCTTTGTAGGGAGGGATTCACCCATCATACTACAGGAGAAGTTTATGGGACCTCACAGAACAGGGGACTTTGAGATGAGAATCAGCACAGGCCACCTGGGGTGTTTTCAGGGTAAGAGAACAAGATTTATTCTTCTCATTCCAGAATCAAAGAAGGAGAGAATTAGTGTTACCTGCAAAGTTAGTCAAAGGAGACAGAACAGATTGGTCCTCTCGACATGTTCTCTCTTTACCGTAGTCCCTACCATGACACGGGTTGTTCCTTTCTTACAGATAAGATGCTGTCTCGTATGACCCTCACCGTCATGTCCTGGATGCTGCTCTCCTGCCTGATGCTCCTTTCTCAGGTGCAAGGTAAAGTTTTGAGTGTCCAGTGAGTGTGCAGAGTCAAAAGGCAAAGGAAGATTCTGGAGAGTCTTATGCAGTAATCATGAAGAGAGTCTTACATAAGATAACTGCCTGAAACATAACCATTATCCACGTTCCCTCTGAGTCACTAGTGACAGATGGTATCATGGCACCTCACTCCTGAAATTAAAGAGTTTCCGATTTTGCTAGCAAGTTTAGTTGATGGGTTGAAGGAAGAAGGTGTAGAAGTCATTAAAGAACTGTTGAGAAAAAGAAGGACTGGATGGGCCAATTTAGAAATTGACAGCCCTGGAATTAGGGATCTATGAATAATATGAGAAGAGTGAAGCATGAAATTAAAAAAGGAAAATTTCCCCTAAAGTAAGTCAATCTCAAGAGCAAGATGACTCTTAAGAGAGATAGGGTATTCTGTATTTTGTATTGTGAGTTCTGTGTAGTCTGTATTCTGGTACTCTGTGTTCTGAACTTAATCTCAAAAGGTAGACCTCATCAACTTTTACTAAACTGGTCTTCTATCCATTGTACCATACTCCTTTCTTTATCTCCTTCCACTCCAGGTGAAGATGTCAAGAAAGACGTGCCGTCTTCACGCATCAGCTGCCCCAAGGGCTCCCGTGCCTATGGCTCCTATTGCTATGCCTTGTTTAGTGTAACTAAAAACTGGTTTGATGCAGATGTGAGTATTTGAGGGTAGAGAGGAGGGATTCAATGGGAGGTACCTGTCAATCCCAAAATAAATGGGCTCCAGTTTCCATGGTTCCTTGAGAATCAGAATGAACATCCTGTCTTTCATTCAGTACCTCTATCATCTACATTTGCTTGCCATTAACTAATGAAGTTTCAGTCTGTCACTCCTTCTGCCACCTTATCCAGCTGGCCTGCCAAAAGAGGCCTGAAGGACGTCTTGTGTCTGTGCTCAGTGCATCTGAAGGTTCCTTCCTGTCCTCCATGATTAAAAGCAGTGGTAACAGTGGCCAGGATGTGTGGATTGGGCTCCATGACCCGACACAGGTGAGATATCATCTCCTCCCATCTAATTTCTCAGTCATTGATTCTGTTTCCAAGCTCATTTTATGAGGAAAATCCTGAATTATAACTAAAGATAATATTCTGGACTATAACTGGGGCAATAAAAAGTCCCTGAGCTCTTTGGAGGTTCCTAGTCTTCAGATGACATCCACGTGACTATGGTCAGACTTTACGAAATTCCTCAATGAGGGTTTGGAGTTTTCTTTTGCAAAATTGCAAATGTTTGTACCCAAAATTTTGAGAGAACACAAAAGGAAGGATAGTTGTTTTTGTTCTTCACAGAATCTATGTGGGCCTTGAAGTTCAGAGAAATTTACAAAAGCATAACCTGCTATATTTTTCATGGTCCATGTTATTTTTTTCTAGGTTTAAACAGTATGTGATTATCACTGGGATGTGGGAAGAGGAGGGAGATGTTCAGGTTGAATTATGCACAGCATCTGAAAGAATAGATCAATTGCATGATGTTGAACATAGGTATCAGCTATATCTAGTAAGGGATCATGCAAGAAGAGCTTCAATGGCTCTTCTTTTCCCATGGTGGCCCCAATTCTAGGGCCAAGAACCCAACAGAGGCGGATGGGAGTGGATCAATGCTGATGTGATGAATTACATCAACTGGGAGACGAATCCTTCCTCTTCCTCAAGCAGTCACTGTGGTACCCTGTCACGAGCTTCAGGTAAGACTAGGGCAGTCCTCTCTGAAAACCAGGGCTTTTCTACTCTTTTCCATTCTCGATCTCTCATCTTTTTTCTTTTTTTTTATGTCTCTCTTTCCTTTGTTTCTCCTTCCTCTGGAGTGAGACACTGGTAAAGATGATACAATGACCTTAACATCTAGACCACTTAATCTTCTGTGTCTGCAGGATTTCTGAGGTGGAGAGAGAATTACTGTACCTCAGCATTACCCTATGTCTGCAAATTCAAGCCCTAGAGTACAGAATTGACACCATAAGTTGATATATACCTCACCACAATCAAGAACCCAAATGTGAAGATTGATGAAAAAGAGAACATTCTCCCTACAGTCGAAATCTGACCTCCTGATTTTCTCCTCCTTTGCCCCTTCCTTCCTCTCATTTGAGGCTTTTGTGTGTGTACTATGGCCTGAATTCTCAAAGCATAATAATAAAATATAGAACTCATGCTTGTATCGGCTTGTGCTCTGGTCACTTGATAAGTGAACAAAATATATCAGTTAAAGGAAAGAGGTAAGCAGAGCTGAATTTTAATGGAGAAGGGAGAGATATTTTTCTTCATTAGTGTAACTACAAGAAGAGTTTGCATGCTCCTCCAAGGTATTCCTCATGCTCCTGTATGCAGTTCTAACAAATCTACTGGGTCATGTACGCAAAATGGCATAAATATGAAAGTAGAAGGGGAATTATAGGAAGGAAGAAAGGCGTCAATGATAATGGATAGAAGATGAGAAATGGGGACTGCATACAAAGTACATGACTTACATATGTGAAAGTGTCATAAAGAGGAGTGCGTGGTGTGTGTGTGCACGTGTGTGTATATGTGTATATGTATCAGTTATTATTATTATTATTAATTTAATCTTTTTTACAGTCCAGTAGGTATCCCCCTCCAGATATGCCCTCTGTTTCTCATCCTATTCCTCCTCCCTCATCTCCAAGAGAATGCTCCCCCAATCTGCCCCACCAGTCCTCCTCACTCCATGGGGCCTCAAGTCTCTCAAGCACTAGTTGCATCTTCTCTCACTGTGGTCAGACCAGGCAATCCTCTGCTGTATGTGTTGGGGGCCTCATATTAGCTAGTGTATGCTGCCTGGTTGGTGGCTCAGTGTCTCAGTGATCTTAGGGGTCCAGGTCAATTGAGACTACTGGTCTTCCTATGGAGTCGCCCTCCTCTTCAGCTTCTTAGAGGAGTATCAGCTTAAAATACACGTGCATTTGTTAAAAAGGAAAGAGAGGGAGAAAGACAAGCCACTGTATTATTAGAAAAAAATACTGAAATGAATGTGTTCAATTTAGCTGAGTCAAATTTCAGAAAACAGAACATTATTGAGAATTAAGAGAACCATTTGAAAACCTTAAATGTGCTCATTCTTTATGAGCATGTGTCTAGGAACCAAATGCAAGTCAATGAGGCAATAAGTTTCAGAATTTCAGTAGAAATAGAAAAATCTACTTCAGATCTTTGATGTATGGCAGAGCTGCTTCTGCTAAATGCACTGTAAGTTACTAACATAGTATTTCAAATTGATCTGACTTCATCTAGATCATCAAACACCATAGGTTAGTAGGACAGGGTATACTATGAAGCAAGTAGTATTCACTGTTTTCATGGTGTTACTTGACACTGATTAGCATCCTTAGAGCTTCCTAAACTATTAATTACCCAGTAATATATTGCAGGTGTATTTACTAATGGATATATAAGGTTTTGCACCTTTATAAAGTCAAAACATCTTAAGTTTAACTATTTTAAGTTGGGAACAATTTGTACCTCAACACCTTTTTATTTTAGTATTTGATAGATCAGCAGGCAAAACATTTGAAAGGAAATAATTGACTGACGAGCACAATCTGTCAACTTAATATGCTTGACATTTAGAGAAACCCAAGCCAGGTTTGGTATGGTGGCATATACCTATAATCCCAGTGCTTAGAAGGCTGAGACAGGAGAGCTATTGTGAGTTCAAGGCTTACCTAGGATATGTGGAAAATTATAAAGCAATCCTAGGTACAATGTATGACCAGCAAAAGAAAGAATACTTTTGCCAGTTGAAAAAGTTTAAACGGAACAGTCTCCAAGATATACAAAATTATAAATAAATATCAAAATGGATAAGTGATACAAAATATTTTATCAAATCTCAATGGAACTAAACTTCAAGCCAAAATCAGAATCATAATAGAAAAATCTCAGTAATTTTTGGAGATGAAAGTGGATACCTCTAACATATGGAAAAGAAAAGTCACAGGAGAGATTATAATAGTTTGAAAAGATGAATATATAATGCATTACAGCATAAAGTTTACTGCTAAGCTAATGCTTAGGGAAAAACTGATAACGTTAAATAAATGCATAAGAATAGAACAAAAATCTAGTATCTGTAGCATAATGGTTCTCAACCTTCGTAACGCTCTGACCCTTTAAGATATTTCATCATGTTGTGGTGACTCCAACTATAAAATTATTTTTCTTCATATTTCATAACTGCAATTTTGCTACTATTGTGGATGATAATGTAAATATATGTGTTTTCTAATGGTCTTAGCCAATCCATGTGAAAGTTGTTTGGTATTCAAAGGGTTTGCAGCCCAGAGGTTGAGAACTACTGTGACTACAATCTAAGCTAATTCTGAGGAAGCAAAAGAAACAAGCAATGAAAGCATTACGTAGAGGAGAAAGAGACAAAAATCATTGAAACTAAAAACATGAAATCAGTGGCAAATAATTAACAAATTAGAAATAACAATCATTTTTTAAAAAATCTATAGAATTTACAAATCTGTAGCAATCCACCTAAAAAAGAAGCCACACATGAGTGACATTACAAGTGGAAAATATATTGCTATGAAAATATATGTTCTGAAAATAAAAGAAAATAATAAATTTAAAACAGTATCTAAAACACTGCTTTTTAAAGTCTGGACTTTAGCTTAGTGGCACTTGAAACCAATAAGTCAAGTCTATGAATAATACCTAATATAACTGTCTAAATAAAATGTCTAGAATATAAAAAGCCATATTTTGTTGAGTAAAGTTACAAAAATATTTTGTATGAAATTTTTGTTATAATTGTATCATCATAAGTAGACAGTATTGATACAAAATTATATTTCTTGCACTAAAGGCTTTTTATGATTTCTGGTTTTTTTTCCATGCTAAAAATTGAAGGCAGGGTGTTCTGTATGCTAGGCTACCACTCTGAGGTACAGCATTCCCAGAAAAAAAAATTTTATTGTGAATATCAGATGAATTAAATAAACTACCAGTAGAGGGAGATTTGGGCCAACACACAATATATAGTTCTAGGCATTAAAAGGAAATAAGATGTCTGTTTACAAGAAGAGAAGGAATTGAAGAACATATATATTAAGAAACTAAATATGTTTATTATATTTGTATTCCCTCTGAGATGAAGATTGTAGGTCATCTCACAGAAGTGTGTTACAAATCTTGCAAATGGAAGCATACAATATGTAAATTGAAGAGACTCCAAAGTGTGACTGCCTCCCAAGCTAATGTTTGCCCCTAGAGAAAAATAAGTATAGGAGTTTCTTAATATGATATATGGAGAATATTAATTATCTTTTCAGAAGAAAATGATTAGTTTTTGGAGAGCATACATCTAACTGGTGCATTAACTATCCAAGTCAATGCAGCAAGACTTGTTTACTTTGATTTAATCAGTGTTGGGTTGAAATTCTACTTGGATTGTAAACTTATGACATCTTGTAGAAAAAAAAAAGGATTCTGGGCTTTATTTTGGTCTTTTCATGTATTTGCCTTTAAATGATTGGCTTTGTGTATGGCATGTCTATTCATTAGTTCTTCTCTATACATAAGGTAACCTATAGGTGGTAGTGGTGGTGGTGGTAGTGGTGATGTTGTGTTTGTTGTTGTTTTTGTTGTTGTTGTTGTTGTAAGAGAAAAGAGCACTTATTTAAGATGTTAGCTCAAAAATAAAATAAAAATTGATTTGTTCTAAAATGATAAAAACTATTCTTCACTTTAAGCTAAATGCAAACAGAGATGTCTTGACCCTTCTCCCTACTGAATTCCCACTGTTCAGGACAGAATCAGATTGCCTTTGTCTCTCTATAATGCCTATTTGTAGGTAGGTAGAAGATGGTGGGCATGAACAAAAGGGGTAGAGGTAACACATGTTAATCTGCTGATTATAAGCAGGACTCACTCAGAGACCTAAGATTTCATTAAAACACTTCATAGCCCACCATGAAAACAATGAGAAGTGACAGAGCATATGCTTCTGACTTGCGAAACTGCTAATTAAACACTGTGTGCATGCTAGCAGCCTACTAAATGCAGTATGTCACCACTTAGATTCCTGGCATCCTTTACACTCTTCCACCCCCATCATCTGGGCTCTGCAGACCATGTCCCATCTGCTTTTCCACCCAGCAGTGCCAGACCGTCCTTAAGTAAAATTCAGGAAGGCTCACGAACACAAAGAAGCCAGGGATATTTTCCCCCAGGGGATTCCAGGCACTCTCTAGGTCTCAGTTTGAAGTGTGAACAGCTGGCATAATACTGTCCCCTGGTGGGGAAGCAGTAGTAATTGAAAGTGTTTCAAAGTTGACACAGGCTGTTTATTGTTCCTTAGATCTGAAAGCATCCATGTCCCACTGCCAAGTTTCTATGGAGTTTGGAAACTACTCAGGTAGAAAACTGATTGGTGTGTTAACACAAAAGCCACTGGCTCTTTGCTCTGAGGAGACTTGGCTACTGTTTCCTTAACATTCTTCTCATTCCTTTGTTCTCCTCCCAAGACAAATACCTTCCCTTCAGATTTGTCTTGGATTAAAACCAAAGCCATTTTGTATCTGAAATGCAGAGTTGAGTTTTGAAAGGAATTAGAGGAGCAGACCAAAATGAGTGACATCACAAGTCTAAAAACAGTTCTAGGAATTCCAAAGAACCCAGAACTCTGGGGGGTAGAGGCAACTACCCCCCAGAACTTATAGGAAAACAGCAGTTATTAAAGGTAACTGCTCATAGACAGAGCTACCAATAGATGCCTTCTGAGAAACCAGTTTCCAGTAACCTTCATGTGAGAAGCATTTATGCTTTTCGAACTCTCCCTTCTAGGAGCTTCTATAATTCTACATAAACATCTCCTTACCCTTAGTTTGTGCCTTAGAGCTTAAACTCTGTTCAATCACAAAAAAAGAAAACTCTTTTAACATTTAGTTTGTTCCTGGAGGAGTGGACATTATATATCTTTTTTTTTTCAATTAATATTCCTAAGGCAAATCAGTTAATTAGTAAAACCTTCACCTGCCACCAGAGAGCAGTTACTATTGAGTTTTGCTTCTCCAGGTCCCTTATCTCAAGTGTGCTTTTCACTTTAAAATGCATCTCCTCCCATCATAAAGCTTTAGGCATTAGAACCATCAGTCCCCAGCTAGCTTTCCTGCTTCAGAAATTTGTGCCAAAGTTTGGAGGTGGATGAGAGTGCACAGATCTTGGGGTTTTATAGTCTGGTTCCAATTCCTGGTTACTCTCTGTTTCCTGACTGCTGATGAAGTGTGACACCTGCCACTCTTTTCACCATTTCTGCCCTAACTGTGGCCCCACATACCACACAATAATGGACTGACTAGCTACCTGACAGATAGAATGACTCCTTTCTCACTAACGCGGTTTCTCATCAGTTATTTTCTCATATAAACAAGTTAAGGTCCCATAATTGAAAAAGATAGATTCTTCTGCTTGTTACTTCTGAATATCATTGCTCTTACAAAGTAACAATGACCAAATTTATTGAAACTTGAACAGTTGCCTGGCATTTTATGCAACCTCTACAATGCATCATTGTATATAATCATCAAATAAAATTTACAAATATCAGCACTGCCTGGTGTTAATACATGAAGGGACACAAGGCACAGAAAAATTATATGGCTTAGCCAAGGCTGTTAATATCATGGTCTCCAGTGTGACTCCAGATTATAAATGACAAATGAAAAAGACTGTGTCACCTTTACTCTTCCTTCTATATTAATTGTGCTAGCAGGTAAACTACATAAGGAAGAGAACCCAGGAACATCAACTTCTCATGTTTTTTTTCTGTATGTTTTATGAAAATGTAGATTTTAAATTCCAATGACAAATGTTAGCATTGCTACAGGGAGGCCTCATAGGCATCTTTAAAATAAGTTCAATTTATTTCTTCATCTGCTGAAAATCTATGCTGCCTTAAGAGTTTATAAGAGAAATAGATCTATTTTTTCTATAAACAGTGAATTAAATCATATTCTTTAGCTGCCAAAGCATACTGGATACACACATCTAGTCTGTTTGTAACTATGACAGTTTTATCTCAGTGAAGTGAAGAAGTAATTATATTTCCTTAATTAAAAAAAAGTTGTCCTTTGACTTACATACAGAGCCAAACCATAGTGTAATGCTCACACAAACTCATACACAATTATAATCAAATTATAAAGGTTTAAATTATTACCAAAACTAAGTTGCAATACCCTTTAGCTGGGCGGTGGTGGCACCCTCCTTTAATCCCAGCACTTGGGAGGCAGAGGCAGGTGGATTTCTAAGTTCGAGGCCAGCCTGGTCTACAGAGTGAATTCCAGGACACTCAGGGCTATGCAGAGAAACCCTGTCTCGAAAAAAAAAATATAAAATTTTCTTTGAGCTTTCAAATGAATTTTTAAGTATAAAACATCTCCCATTTCAGAATATATAATAAAATGCTTTTGTGAGGAATAATTTTTTAAGCTTACAAATCTTTTACCTACATATTATGGTTTCTGATTTTGTTTCTATGGTTTTCTGCGTGTGTGTGTGTGTGTGTGTGTGTGTGTGTGTGTGTG
>JADRCC010097607.1:0-10911 GCA_019843855.1 Hylomyscus alleni
ACAGTGACAAAAGCTATACAAAGTATACACTCATAACAAAGAATCAAGTGAGTGGCAACTAAATTTTAACTCAAAGAAGCCAAACAGTATTGCTAACAGATGGTTAAGTAATACATGAAGATAAGCAGGAGATTGTCGAGTTCCTAGTATTAGCAGATAGAAACCAATCTCACTCCTAAGGCCTAAACTTTTTCATAGGCTTTATTTTATACCCCACTACCACCCATGCAAATACAGACTGAGATTAAAAGGAAACCTACAAAGGCAAAGCATAGTTTCAAGAAACAAGAAATCACAGAGATTAAAAAGTATTTGTCAATCATGTTTCTGGTAACATACTTTATTATAGTATACATAAGGATCTTTTAAACTCATGACAGAGGAGCATGCTTCAATAAAAGACAAGAGTGAATGTTTAAACATACCCAAAGAAATCATGTAGATTTTAAATAAGCTGATAAAACTCTTCTTAATATAATTAGTCATCAGGAAAACTTGAACTAAAACCATAATTAACCAGATCCACATGTGTAATGGTTGATTTTAAAGTCCAACTTGTCACAACGTAGAGTCCTCTGAACAGGGAATCTCAGATAAAGTATAGTTCTGACTGTCTTAATTGATTTGTGAACATCCAGAAATCCCAGACTTTCAAGATAACTGACAAAGAGAGGCTCTACAAGAACCTTCCAAGCCTTCAATACAAGATTGTGACTAGTAATGTATCCAGTCTTTATAACTGAAAACTAGAGTTCTAGGCCTCTCTGATATGAAAAAACTCAAATTATATTGCATATGCTAATTTAATAAATCCATATATAACATATGTATATATTGTATCAGTTCTGTCCTTCTAAAGAACCCTGGCTAAAGCAACATACTTATTAGAGTGACTAAAATATTACCTGAAGGAAACAACCCAGAGGACTTCAACATTCATAGCAATTGTCACTTCAGAAAGCAGAAGCCACTTTGCAATGTTCTTTCAAAGAGAAACACAAAGAGAAACAAAGAAATCCCATTTGTTCTTAAAAAAGACAAAACTCTTGTTCCCTCAAAATCCTGCATACAGATGTGTACAACAGCTTTAATATAACCACCATGCATTGTAAACCATCCAAATGACCTTCATCTGGTAAAAGGATAAACTATAATACTTCCATATAATGAAATGCTATTTAGCAGCACTGAAAAATCTAACTTACTGACACATGAAACAATAGATAACTCTCAAGTGTGTTTTGTTAACTGAAAAAGAGCCACAGAATAAGGCCTCTGAACTAATCAATCTGTTTGTAAGATGTTCTTAAAAGAGCAAAGCTAAAGGAATATAAAACACATCAATATTTGCTAGGCATTCAGAGTAGAAGAAAGTGTTAACTCCAAAGACAACTTACGAAGCAATTTTTGTTGATATAATTAATCTGTGTCATGACTTTGGTTGTAGATATATGACTTCTTCAAAATCTAAGAAATCTAGAATAGCAATTTAACCTCATTACATATGACAACAAATTATTTTAAGCTAAATAATACATAATTTATAATTTTAGTCAATAGCAAAACTTCATTTTAGCATTTTAAATAAGATAATAGCTTCATTTAGCTTATTTCTTTATAAAGAATGAGCAATGTTCCAAAAAATGTCCTCCTTTTTGCAAAATGTGTATAAAGTGGGAAAAAGGTACAATATATTTTATAAGAAAATAATTAAATAGAGGTATTTAACATGAAATACAGTACCTTCAGTCTTGGTAAGCTTGGCAATGAATGGTAGAGATTAAATGATAAGGGTCAGAAGGGCCAAAACCAGTTCATGGTTGTAGATATGAATTAAAAAGACAGATTAGGCCAGGCAGTGGTGGGTCACACCTTTAATCCCAGCACTTGGGAGGCAGAGGCAGGCAGATTTCTGAGTTCAAGGTTAGCCTGGTCTACAGGGTGAGTTCCAGGACAGCCAGGGCAAACCTTGTCTCGAAAAACCGAAAACCAACCAACCAAACAAAAAGACAGATTAGTCAGTGTTTGCTGGTAGATTTAAAGAAGTAAAATTTTAAGATTACCACATATTAAAGAGATTTGCAACAGAAATGGATAGATTGATTCTAGTAATCTGTTTGAGCCACTATAATAACTAATTAGGAAAATAAGAGGTTTAAGTAAAGATAATTCTGTCAGCAATTCAAAGTTTCTTTATAAAAGTGGTACTGAAACTAGAGTTAACTGTCAAAGAGTCTTATGTTAGAGAACACAAACTAGATAAATGTCTATGTATAATAGAAATGGCTTAAAAAGGAACATTTTTAATAGGTAAATTATCATTGGATCAATATCAGGAAATACAGGGGAGAATTCACTGCTGCAACTAGTTTCAAACTGACATGAGGATCATAGATGGTGAAATACAGGCTGTGTTTATTCAGCATAAACAGAGGTTTATAATACATTCAGTCAATCCAATTTATGAAAACAACCTAGTTCAGACATGAGAAAGAGAAGGCCTGAATGTAAAATTTGTACAAATTCTTTTGCTTTTGACAGTTAACTGTTGAATTTTATTTTCTTTATAAATTAAAAAAGTCAACATACTGAAACACAGATTTCCTGTTATATTATACACATACAAAATCAAATAGTTCTTTTGAAAGGGCTATTAAAAGTCTTTCCTTTTGTCAAATGTTGACATAAATATTATTTTTTTGATCCAATAACTTAAGCCCTCAAAATACAAACTAGCTTTTTTCTCTGATGATTTGTAAAATACCTTTAAAAATATGTTTCCAATACTATACTTGTGGTACAGAAATAGTCTATTCAGATCTTACTTTAAGGTTTTATTGGTTTTCATAATTTTATATGTTAATACTGTATAAACACCTCCTCTACTTCTAACTCCTCCCATGCTCTACTCTCAAATTATTGAACTCTTAATTATTGTTGTTACATATTCATGTATAAATATGCATATACACATATTATTCTTGCTACATTTCTGAGACACTTATGTTGCTTAAGTATATGTATTCAGGGATGACCACTTGAAATTAGATAACCTATTAGGACGATTGTCCCTGGAGAAGACTAATTTTCCCCTCTGCATCCATTAATTGCTGCTAGCTCATTTTCGGGGTTGTTGGGTAGGCTTGTGAGATTCCCCCCAGCATCCACATTGGTATATCATTTGGTATTATCATTATTCAGGTCTCTCAAACTATCTTTACCAAAGGCTCAAAAGGAGGTTTCCCACACATTGTTGTGTATTACATGGATATTGGAAGGAGTAGTATCACTTCAACAGGAAGAACTTTGTTTAATATATGTCATTCTGTGTGTGTGTGTATGTGTGTGTGTGTGTGTGTGTGTGTGTGTGTGTGTGCATGCACATGTGTGTATATGCTTCTATGCTTTATATATGTACTTTTAAGGAAACAAAATAATTTTAGTGGTATGAATTTGATTGGCCCTATGACAAAAATTGGTATCAGGAGTGGTGTTAGTTAGGGTTTCCTTGGCTGTGAAAAAACACCAGAAACAAAGAACTGCTATAACAGGAAACATTTCATTGGGACTGGCCTATAGTTTTAGTCCATTATTATTATAGCAGGAAGCATGAGAATGTGCATATGAATATGGTGTTAGAAGAGCACAGAATTTTTTTTTTTGTGGTTACTTGAGGTTATATACTCATATGCCCAAATCTTTAAAAATGACTTAAGGAAAGCCCTCTCAAGCTTGATATGGTGAATTTTAATTGGCACAACAGCCAAGAAAACACAATTTGTTTAAGGGAATAGAATAGCTTGAAATACCATCTCAAGTTGTGGAAGATATAAATTAATGAAAAGTTGTAAGTCAATCTGTGAGTATACCATAGACTTGTCTATCACCACTGTGTACATTTATAAGAAAGGACATTGCTGTGACATAATAATAATATGTTGATGTTGAAGTTAGACAAGAGACATATGAAAATATTCTTTAACATTGTAGGGAGGAGAATCAAAATAACCATAAGCCACTGAATTTTATTTTTTAACAATTGTCCTGTGGATATCTTCCATGGATCAGATTCTACTTTTGACAAAAAAATATGATAATGAGCAATAAAGACAAAGATATTTGCTTCCTGGAACTCATTTAAACAGAGGAGAGTTTCATTTATAGATATGTGACTGTTTCAGTTAGTACTTTACTGCTATGGACAGAAACTATGACCAAGACGACTCTTATAAGGATGACATTTAATTGGACTTAACTTATAGGTTCAGAGGTTCAGTCTATTATTATCAAGTCAGGATCATGACAGCATCTGGGCTGATGTGGGGCATTAGGATCTCAGCGTTCTACATCTTCATCTGAAGGTCACTTAAGGAAGATTGATTTAGAGGCAGCTAGGTCTTAAAGCCTATGATCACAGTGACACACCTACTTCAACAAGACCATTCCTCTAAACACTGTAACTCCCTGGGATAAACATATTCCAACCATGACAGTGACTGGACAAATAAAATTAGAAATATTAGAATGTTGTTTAAAGTTGTAGGTAGAATTTTAAATTGCTTTATCAAAAATATCAAAACTTAGATCTTTGTACTCATTCCTCTGTCCCATCTTTTAGCTTCCTATATTACTACTAATAGCTATTTATTTAACTTATAGTTGCTTTGATGTCTAGTGCTTTCATTAAAGAGATTATTTTGTGGTGAATTTTAGCTTGGGAAAATATATCCCATGCTCATAGATTGGCAAGATTAACATTGTCAAAATGATCATCTTGCTGAAAGCAATGTACAGATTCAATGCAATATCCATCAAAATTACAACTCAGTTCTTCATAGAGTAAGAAAGAGCAATGTGAAAATTCATTTGGAATAACAACAACAACAACAACAAAAAAACTCAGGATAGTGAAATCTATTCTCAACAATAAAAGAACATCTGGGGGAATCACCATTCATGACCTTAAGTTGTACTACAGAGCAATTGGGATAAAAACTGCATAGTATTGGTACAGAGACTATGCATTGTCTCTTGGGTATTATCAGTCTCTGATTTTTTTTCTGCTTAGCTTCAACAATTACGGCCATAAATCCAGGGGGCTAAAAATCACTTACATTTTTATCACTAAGAAATTGTTAAGTTAATATACTACCAACCCCATAAAGTTTTCTTGAATATGCTAATATAACAATGTAATAGAAAAACTGAATTAGGTGAATGCTGAGGTCTTCAATAGGTGACTACAACTCAAAATGTAAATATATATTGAGACCCGTATTTACCAGACTCGTTCCATTATTATAAATATTTGAATGTTTAAAACCTGGGGTGTAATGACATAGGTAGTATTTCTATGCATGACATTTCAGAATTAATCTTGAACTTAAAAGTGGTTTTAACATGACATAGTAAGTTTTCTTCAATTTTTAATTTATTGGGATTGAGTAAAAGCTGTTATATCTTTATTTCCTGCATAAAATAAAGTATTTGTTTTTAATTCTTTTAATAACAAAAGTATTTCAAGTTATTTGTGTTTCATATTGAGATTCATATTTTTTTTGAGAAACAAGTCGTGTACCCACCAATATAGCCAAAAGAATAAGCATATTACAATCCTGGAGAATGTCCAGAAATTTTTAATCTACTCAGTTACTTTCCCTAATGCACTTAATACTGGTGATTACATGCTTCTTGCATTTTGCTATAAAAAGAAACTTCAGAAATAGAAAAACACTTACCATTGCATGAATATGTAAGTTATATTCAATGCCAAAATATAATTACCATGAACTCTGCTTTCTATTGTGACATCTTATAAATACCTCAGCTTATTTTTAATATATTCCTTCTGCATTATATCTATTTAATATTTAGCAGTAGTAACTAATTCACACGGTGAAACTGAATGTGATTCTCTTTTGTCAGCAACAGTAACAGATAGTTCTTGATAATTGTGATCCATGTGTAAATCATTCTTTTATTAGAAGAGAAGAGCATACAGTGCACGATCAACTGCTGAAGTAATTCTGTGTCATCAATCTCAAATCACTTGCCAATGCCATAGAAGCTCATATTTCCACACAGTAATATATCTGTGTCGTCTCAATCTCATATATCCTGAATTGTTTTAGAAAGCTAACTAGAAAAAAAAACAACTATAAATATTTTTCTACATTATAAAAATATGAGATAAATATACATTTACTAAGCATATCTTTTTCAAGGTCTGTATTATATATGTATCCACAAGTTGAATGGGAGGAAAGGCAAGTTAGCTAGTGTGCACATATCATTGGTTTGTTATTTACCATGAGACCTACTGTAATTTAATTTCCCAAAACCATGTCAAGAATAAAAGAGAGAACAAATAAAATTTCTTTAACTTGCCTTTTTTGTCAATGTTCTATGAGCCACTTTCTCTGAAACATATCAAATGATCATGACTTGATTGTTTAAGATTGTTAAGATAAACTGTAAAATAGGTATCATTATGAATCGCTATGATCCCGGGGTTTTGTCATGAGAACATATATTCTTTAAGTATACTCTCTCATGGGAGGTATCTGGGTTGGTTCAAGGCATTTGATTTTGGTGGAAACACTAAATAACCACATGAAACATAAAGAAATGAGCATAACCTTTATATTTTTGAATGTAGAAGAGTTATATTAATTTAAAAATAATTATGTGATTAAAAGCTTTCTGAATATAGATAGTTCATAATTCTCATTGTCATTAAATTATAGCATGATTGTTTCATCTAAAAATAACAGAAATTTTATTAACACAACTAAGAAGAAATGAGGGCATACAAATAATGATTTGTACTTTACCACTTTTTGAACCTTTTGGGAA
Source organism: Hylomyscus alleni (assembly GCA_019843855.1). Taxonomy (NCBI): domain Eukaryota; kingdom Metazoa; phylum Chordata; class Mammalia; order Rodentia; family Muridae; genus Hylomyscus; species Hylomyscus alleni. The sequence continues at coordinate 6,856 of JADRCC010097607.1, forward strand.
ATTATGAGAATTTTACACAAATCACTTTCCTTGCTGAATTTATTTTGTAAAATTTTAGCAAATAGTATACCTGTAATTTAATTTTTAGTTGCTTGGTTTTCATTTTTACCAGAAATTCAAACAAAACTAGGATTCCAAATATATAAAACTATGTGGCCACAAGTGCTTTCACAAATATATATTATTTTAATTGTGGATCAAACAGGGAAGATTCCTTAGGATGAATTATGTATAAGTTTCAATCAGTGTTGTAATAGAACACATGCATTCCTGGACTGGTCTGCTTAATTCTTCAATTCAGAAATAGGACACAGCATTTCAAGTTAATAGAACTTTATCTATTATTGTATATCTTTTATCAAGTTATATTTTCCTTGTATCATTTTGATCACACTGTTTCCTTGATTAAATGGGGATGGGAGAGCACTAGAGAGTTGTTTCACTTGCAAAAAGGAAGTCATTTGGTATAGGAGTGATCCTGCACACAAGTGATTTTCATTTACTATCCACCAAAAAGGATTTGTCACAATAGCTCCAAATACCTATACTGAGTAAAAGCTCAGAATTGAAAATATTAGACATATCTATGATAAGTCTCATTAATTGCAGTAAGTTTTCACTAATTCCTAAATTCAGTTTCCTAATTCATAATTTATAACATATGTTTCTACTATCCTCTTCTATACATGTGACTAAACAGAAAAAATATTCTACTTCCTGTATAGCATTTTTTCTTTTAAAATAAAAAAATGAAATATTAAAGTGGAAATATAACACATAGTTTAATAATTCTTCTGTACCAACATATTCTATTATTTTGAAGCTAAACCCATGTACATCAGAAAATTTTATTGCTACAAATAACTATTTAAATTTTATTTTGTTTCCCAATGTAAAAAAACCTTACTCATATGTATATTCATGAAGTTGCAGACATGAATAATACCACTAAATATAATAGTAGAAAATGTATTTTAAAGACACCAATACAGGAACCATTTTCAGGGATTACAGCTGCAGAGAAATGCCCATGATGAAGCCAAAAGATACACTCTAATGTCTTATTGCCAGGGTAGATAGGCAAAACTTCAGGGGACTTACAAAGTGAGTTCATATGCATATAAAGATGATTACCATGGTGACTACTGTACTTCCTTGGTGTTAGTAATAAGGTTATTGTGTTAATGTCAATCTCCTAACTTTATTACTTTACAAAGACAAATTGTAAGAGATGTTCTAAGGACTCAGGCACAAGTGAGGACTTTCTTTGGTATCTCTCCTGCCATATTTTTTATTAGTTAATCAATTTTACTTTTCTCACCTTGTTTATAAGCAATTGAATCCAAAATGACTATAATCTTGAAGACAAATCTGAATTTTATTTCTTTTTTTTTTGAGGGCTATTTTTTATTTATCTGGAATTTTTTTCCTGTGCACTTTTTTTTTATTTTTTTATTACTTTTTTTTCTTTTTAATGAACAAACAAAACAACCAGAACAAACCCCTGTTGCCTCCTCCCTCCCCATGCCTGCCACCCCACCCTCTCCCACTTATCAGCCCTGTCATTTCCCTACACTGGGGCACAGAACCTTCACAGGGTCAAGGGCCTCCCTCCAATTGATGACCAACTTGGCCATCCTCTACTATACACATGCTGCCAGAACAATCAGTCCCACCATGTATAGTCCTTGGTTGGTGGTTTAGTCCCTGGGAGCTCTGAGGGCATTGGTCAGTCCATATTGTTGTTCGTCCCAAGAGGCTGCAAACCCTTTAACTCCATTGGTTCCCTCTCTAACTCCTTCATTGGGGACCCTGTACTCAGTTCAATGGATGGCTGTGAGCCTCTACCTCTGTATTAGTCAGGTACTGTCAGAGCCTCTCAATCTTACAGTTGCAAATAATTCCCCAAATAACAGGGAGAAGATATTTCACAAGTATTGAATGCTGAATGGATATATTTCCTTTGGAAAGAAAGTACTGAGAAGAGAGATTTCAAATTAATTGAAAATACCCTATATTTTTAGAAAGTTGATAGTTGAGAGGACCCTTGCTTTTTGGTCTTCTGTTTTACATGAATTGAAATCTCCTGTCTCTCATAAAACTTTAAGAGGAACTGGACATCACTCATTCCAATAATCAACAACACTGTATATTCAGCAATGCTTTGAAACATTGACATACTTATAACTTGAAAATCTCTTTAGACTCCAGGAACCAATGTTGAACTTGAATGAACGTAAATACATAAAAACTATTGTGGTGGTTTGAATAGGAATGGCCCCCACAGACTCATGTCTTTGAATGCTTGTCCCATAATGAGAGACATTATTAGAAGGTACTTGTTGAAGTAGTTGTAACCTTGCTGGACAAAGTATGTCACTGTGGGGGTTGGTTTAAAGGTCTTGGAAGCTGAAGTCAGTTCTTCCCCTTTGCCTGCAGATCATAATGTAAAACTCTCAGCTCCTTCTCCAGCACCATGTCTGCTTGCACACCATCATGGTGATAATAGAATAAACCTCAAAAAGTATAAGCCAGCCCAGTTAAATGTTTTCCTTTATAAAAGTTGCTGTGATCATGGTATCTTTTCACAGCAATAAAAACCCCAAGACAACTATAAACCCTGAAACAAGCACAAGCTTATTTCTTCAATGAATTATGTTATCAAAGGTACTCTATGCCATTTTACTGTTTCCTATCTATGAAAGCAACATATACTCAACTATTAAATGATAGATATTTTCCATTTAAATATTAGTATACCTTATACAGAATAGCCCAAACATATTATCCATCTAATAATAATCCTATGGCAACTGACTCACTTAGAAATGTTTGCTGAACTGTGCTAAGTTCTAGTTAATTGGATCTGCCTTATTCTGTCCAGCTGAAAATCAAATCATCAATTTCATGCAAATGATAACAAACAAGCCTCAGATTTTAACTTCAAAAAAGACATGCAGACTTATTTATTTAAATGTTTTATATAAACTCCAGAGAATAAAATCCTTTTTCTTTCTTAACACAAAAAAGGAAAAATCCTTTTTCTTTCTTAGCAGTTCATCTGTTATGCATGCAATTTTAAGATAGCATAATGTACTTCTCTATCTGCTATGGAAACCAATACCAGATTAACTAGTCTTTTGATTGTTTGTTATACTGATGGCCAGTATATCTCCTTAGAGAGGTTTGGCCTGCATACTTTCCAAACTAGACCAATAGTTACAGTAAATTGTAGAGGAATTTTAATCCAGCAACATGGCTGCTCTGGCAAGGAATCACATCCAAAGGTCTGTGTGATCTGCCTAGAATAAATAAAGACATAGTATTAGTATATACCTTTAATGCCTCTGGCAGGAATACAGACATTTCCTTAATCCCTCCTCCTGGACAACAGACATTCTTTTAATCCATCTGGCTGGAATACAGACACGCCCTTAGTACACACCTTTAATCCCAAACAGTGCCAGCAAAGCTGGTTTGTAGAAGGAAGCAGCCATATTTGAAAGTGACATCTGAGTGGCAGACAAAATGAAATATCAGAGAAAGATTTCATAGAATGAGTCAGATATAAGATATGCCCAACTCTGATTAGAAGAAAGGAAAGAAGCTACATTAGTGGCATGTGCATAGACAGAGAAAGAAAGAGAGGTTGGGGAAAGATAGGGGGAGGAGATTTTGCTTAGATAGCTTACAGAGACAGGTTGTAGGTGATGACAGAATGAGCCAGAGAATTAGAAGGACCCAGAAAATTGGAATGTATTGCCAGATTTAGTTTGAGAGCAAGTACAGCAATTCAGGCAGAAGCTAAGAGAAACCAGTTTGAATAAGTCAGATTGGAAATGAGTTTGGGCCATAACAGCTGACTTGAGCCAGCCAGTGAGAGCTCAGAAAGAGCTACATAGCGTGTGTTTACTTAGTAGTAAGCCCCCAAGTTGCCAACTATATCTGGTGAATAAAGTTACTTTTATAGCAAACACTAGTAAAGTGGTGTGAAGTGGTACCAAATATATGACAAGTATCCATTCATGTATCATTCATGTATTTTATGTTCACTAA
>JADRCC010097779.1:0-16158 GCA_019843855.1 Hylomyscus alleni
GGAATGAATTGTAGGCACGATTTTTGGATACAGACTTCCTGCTATGGTCAAAGCTATTTGACTGGAGTGATTGTCTTCATTCTCAGCCCACAGTGAGCAGGTTACATTCATTTAAGAAACAGTGTGTATATTAAGATGGTCTATTCATGAAGTCATTTACCAACTGTTTCAATGAACAATGGTTCTGGTTGGAGGGTGGCACAGACATTAGGTAAGGGTAAGAATTTGGTTCATTGGCTGTGATGATTTTGAAAAGCATTTATCTCAGAGAAAGGGAACATCTTAAGTTCCTCTTCTTCAAAGTTGATATAATAATTATAAATATCAAGGGAAACATTCAGTCTCACTCTGTGTTGTTTTCTTACAAGCCTCCTCCCAAATTAATTGTCTACGTTTCTTTTGTCTGTATAAATAATTTTGAAATATGTAAGCTGTTCTGAAAACCATAGTATAGTATAAGAACATCAAATAAGCAATTCTATTAATAGAAAGGCTGAGATAGGAGAAGCATGATTTTAAGACCATTATGTGATGCACAGCAAAACACTGTCATGGACAAACAAGCAGAAAGTGTATATGGATTGTACAATATTGGACCTATTTCTCCAATTACCAAGTTAGAGAGACCACTGGATGACAGCCAACATATTTCTAATTCATCGTATTTTTGAATTTCAACTGATTAGGATATGTTGGTAATATTAATTTTCATATTAAGAAATAGTAAGGAAAAGCAATTGTTGCTTCCTCTTAGGGTTGTGGTGTGTTTGTTGAAAGATTACTTTCTTGCTTCTTCTAGGGTGAAGTTTTGCTCCTTAGGATGGTATTTTCCATCTCTTATCCTTTGTAGGGCTGGATTTGTGGAAAGATATTGTGTAAATTTTGTTTTGTCATAGAATGTCTTGGTTTTTCCATCTATGGTAATCGTGAGTTTTGCTGGGTATAGTAGCCTGGGCTGGCTTTTGTGTTCTCTTAAGGTCTGTATGACATCTGCCCAGGATCTTCTAGCTTTCATAGTCTCTGGTTGGAAGTCTGGTGTAATTCTGATAGGTCTGCCTTTATATGTTACTTGACCTTTTTCCCTTACTGCTTTTAAAATCTTTTCTTTGTTTAGTACATTTGGTGTTCTGATTATTTTGTGACAGGAGGAATTTCTTTTCTGGTCCAGTCTATTTGGAGTTCTATAGGCTTCTTGTATGTTCTTGGGCATCTCTTCCTTTACATTAGGATGTTTTCTTCTATAATCTTGTTGAAGATATTTACTGGCCCTTTAAGTTGGGAGTCTTCACTCTCTTCTACATCTATTTTCCTTAGGTTTGGTCTTCTCATTGTGTCCTGGATTTCCAGGGTTGTCTCCCTTTGTGATTTCTTTATTGTTTCTACTTCCATTTTTTGATTCTGGATGGTTTTGTTCGTTTTCTTCACCTGTTTGATTGTGTTTTCCTGTAATTCTTTAAGAGATTTTTGTGCTTCCTCTTTAAGGGCTTCTAGCTGTTTATCTGTGTTCTCCTGTATTTCTTTAAGGGAGTTACTTATGCCCTCCTTAAAGTCCTCCATCATCATAGTGAGAAGTGATTTTAGATCTAAATCTTGCTTTTCTGGCGTGATGGTGTGTCCAGGACTTGCTATGATGGGAGAACTGGGTTCTGATGTTGCCAAGTAACCTTGGCTTCTGTTTCTTATATTCTTATGCTTGCCTCCAGCCATCTGGTTATCTCTAGTGCTACCTGCCCTGGCTATATCTGACTGGAGCTCATCCTTCCTGTCATTCTGGTTGTGTCAGAACTCCTCAGAGTCAAGCTGGCTCTGTGATACTGTGATTCTGGGATCCTGTGATCCTGTGATCCTGAGATCCTGGGTGTGTCAGAGCTCCTGGGAGTCAAGCTGTCTCTGGGACACTGAGATCCTGGTGTGACCAAGCTCCTCAGATCCTGGGATCATGGGATCCTGGGCATGTTAGAGCATCTAGGAGTGGGCCTTCCTCTGGGTACTGTGGGACTGGCTGCAGAGTTTGTGCCCATGGTCTGCTCAGGGCTCCAGCCCAGACTAGAAAGAACCACTGCCACTTGTCTGGTGGAGTTTCTGCACACCTGGGTCTTGCTGATCCCAGTAACTCCTGTTGTTGGGACAGATGTTGTATCCTCCTCACCTCTGATCCTATGATCCTTGGTGTGTTAGAGTGCCTGGGAGTGGAGCTTCCTCTGGGTGTTGTGGGACTGGCTGTGGAGTTTGTGCCTAAGATCTCCTCAGGGCACTGGCTCAGACATACTGGAAGGAACTTGTGCCACTGGTCTGGTGGACTTCCTACATGCCTGGCTCCCTCTGGTCCAGTTACTCCTGGTGTTGGGCTTCTCTCTTTTTCATACACCACCTTCATTTATCTCACATTGATTCTCTTGCATTTGCCATTCACCTGCTATTTATGATCTACAGAAATTTTGATATATGTCTCATCCTGTGACTGATGGGTTAAAAATATATCTCATTAATGGATTGTGAGCTTTAGAGAAAAAGCATGACTGTTGTATTCTTCACCCCAGCACTTGCATACAGCTGCTGCTGAGTATATACTGATAGAGTGAATGATGTCTACACTGCAAAATTTCAGAAATTAAAAACAAGAACATCAATTTAAAGTGATATTGGTGAATAGAATTTTAGGAAAATATGTTTGACAATACTTGACCCTTCTGGAAACCCTGTGATTGAAAAGACGTGCTTATGAAAAACACTGATAAAATATGCATCCACTCCTTTCAGATCGTATAATGAGGACCTTCTTGGAGAAAGTGAAATGATGTTACCCGCTGAGTGAATTACATGTTTGCCATTGAAATCATCTAGCTCTGCAAAAACCAGAAACACAGAAGCAAACATGCCAGCCATTCCCTCCCTGGAAATCCTTGGTCAGAATTATACATAGTGAGAATCTAAAATGAACCTTTAGCAGCTAGTGGAGCAGAAATGTATCGACGAGGAGTTGTTTTCAAAGAAACACTACTTGATAGGAGCAACAAGAACCTGAGTCCTTTGTCGACTCACCACAAATCCAGCTGAACATAACTATGGAAGAATCATGAATTTTTACAAAATACAAAATGTGTATTTGGGGGAACAAATAGTAGGTTTTTTTTAAGGTTTGTTTTTTGCACATTGTAGCAAGTGATCATAATGAAGAACAAGGTTTGTTCCTAAAAGAAATCCTCTGCCCAGTTCTTTAAATACAAGAATGAAATTGTGTTTGTTCATGAAAGACACTGTGAAAAAAAAATATTGATGGAGCTTTTCCTGTGTTGGTTTTCTAGTTAGATGAAGTTGAATAAAAACACTGATGTTAGACAGAATTAAGCCTTACTATTTATTTTGATTTCTTTTCCAGCTTTATGAAGGTTAAGTGAAAAACAAAGCATTTATATATTTAAGGTATATAACATTTTTTAAATCAAGGTCTCACCATTTATTTGTTAAAGACTTCATCTTTGCTGGACTTAAAATTAGAAACGCTCAGGCACATCAGCCTACATCTCTTGGCATGTGGTTCCTGATGTTTTTCTTTGGTTTCCTTCACTCTCTTGGCCAAAAGTTTAGCAGCCTCTTGTTTTTCTTAGTACATTGTTTCTTCAGGATTTGTGCTGCAGGATATGTGGAATAAAGGATCCTGAACCTTGTGTGTTGGTTCTTGGCTTACTTTCTTTGTTTTAGAGTTATCTGACAATGTATTTGTGGACATTGTCTTTAGAGAGATGGAAAAGCTTTTGGATCCTGCTGGCTCTTTGTGCCCAAATCATTGAGGCACAGTAGCATCTGTCAGTCTAGCAATATCATTCTCTCTTTCTGTGTTTCCATATCTAAGTAAAGTAACTCAGATTGGCATCCACAAACAGACTTAAGACTCCTCTCCCTAGTTCTGCTTTGTCTGTAATAAGAATTCCCCTTACTCAATAGCAAGTTCACTATACTATGAGTCAAGATATCTGGCTTCATGAAAAAAGCCATGATTGTTATTTCCACCACTGATTTGGACCAAATAACACTTGCACTCATCAACCAGAGCATCAGCAGCTCCTTCGGTGGCCAGGAAAGAGGCATTCAGCTTCATCATCCACTTCAGTGAGTTTCTGACAGGCCAGGAGCTAGGAAGGAGGTATTCAGCTTCACTGGGACACAGACTCCTGCCTAGGAGGCACCAGAGAAAAGAGTCATAATGCTTTTATGCTTTCTTGCTTTGGGTATATACACACATATACACACACAGAGAGACACTAAAATGTTTGCCCTACTCAAGCTAATTCACATATCCACACTCCACAGTTGCTTTTGTGCATGTGAATGTATATGGTGAGAACACTTGAAGACTACATTTAATACTTAGGATATGACACAGTGTAATTAACCAGTCACTGTGCTATGCTGTTCATTTTTTCAATGACACATACTCATTTTGAAACTGAATGTTTGTAAACTTTAAACAAGTTCTTGGCAACTCCTTAATCTCTGGCATATACCCTTAAACTATGGTTCCATGGGTTCAAGGTTTTAGAGGCCATGTACAGGTGAAAATGTAGTATCTGTCTTTCTGTATCTGGATTCTTTCACCTACCATACATAATATTTTCTCAGATCCACTGTTTGTTGCAGATTGGCATGACTTTCTTTGTAAGGCTGAATACTATATGTAGACAAACCATGTTTTCTTTATAGTCATGTATCAACACTTAGATTGACCCCATTTACTGGCTGTTGTGAATAGTCAAGGAATTACCATGGGAACAAAGATATCTCTTTGAAATATTGATTTCATTCCTTTGACTATATACCCACCATTGGAGATATGAGACATCTGCTTTAGTAATTTAGGAAATCCCTATCCCATTTTCTATAATGACTATACTAATTTACAATCCCAATAACAGTGGACAAAGTTTCCCTTTTCCCCCATATCTTTATCAGAACTTAGTCTTTCTGATCATATCCATTTTAACTGGAGAATTATCCTTTCTCAATACACTTTTGACTTGCATTTCTTTAATGCTCAGGTGACCATAGGAATTTTGAAACATTTTAAAAGATTTTCTTTTTTCATAATATTTTTATTAGTTATTTGGGAATTTCACATCATGAATTCCACACATTCTCATGTTCCAGTTCTTCCAGGTCTGCCCCTCCCTGGGACCTCCTCCTTACCCCTCACTCTTCACTCTCCCCCAACCAAAAAAAAAAAGAAGAAAAATAAGGAAAATAGTGCAATTTGATTGCTAATATACTCACTGAGTCCTGGTCAGCAGCTTCTTAAGGAAAACTGAGTCCTTGCCCACCCACACCTCTCCATCAGTTGTAGAGAGCTACATTTCTGTATCCTTATTACAATTTTTAAGAGTTCTCTTTGATAGTTTTCTGTATAGGCTCTTACATATTGGGGGTTGTCACAGCAACCTTTATGTCCCTCTTTCCCAACTGTGAGTCTACAATCATCAATATCAGGACAAAAGTAACTTCCTTGCCTTTACAGTCGATGGGAGCTTGGATGATGGACTTCAACAGAGTTGAGGACAGCACAGACTATGGATAGCATGGTCTCAGCTGTCACCATGTGCCATGGACCTCAGCATGGTCTCTGGTCGTACAGACCATAGATATCAACACAGTCCTTGGCTGCTGCATGTGCCATGGACACCTTCACATCCTTCAGCAACAGCATAGGACACTCACGTCAACATGGCCCTTGGTAGCACAGCCCACAATGGTCAACACGTGTTCAAGCTGCAACACAGACTATGAACTGTATAGCCTTCAGTGGTAACTTGGGCCACAACATCAACGCAGACCCTGGCTGGAGTAGAACAATGGACTCAGACACAGCATCAAGGCCTCCGGTGAGAGTGGAGGCCACTCACATCAATATGGATCCTGGCAGCAGCATGGCCCATGGACACCAATGTGGCTTCAGGCTACAGCACAGACTGGGAACATCCACATGGCCTTAGGTGGTAATGCAGCCAGGAATATCAACAAGGTTCTTGACAGTCATAGGACCATGGGTATCCACATGAATCTCAGGATTGATTCATCAGGCCAGGGGCAGCGGACCAGAGATACTAAAGTGGTATCCAGGGGCAGCATTGATCATAGAGGCCTTTTGAGGAGTTCTAATCCAGAAAATGAACAATTCTTCATCTTGGACATCCTTTTGCTGCTCAGAACCAGAGAGATCATGGCAATGAGCCGTGTATTCTGGGGCTGAGTTGGAGTACAAGCTCCAGGCTGCTGCACACTAAGCTATTGGACCTAATTGGCAATGACACTTCTCCCTGACCCCCCAACCCTTCCTCACAACTATCACCCCTGCCACATCTCCAGTTCTGGCTCTCTCCACCATCCACTCACTTTTCCGTTCCTCCTTCTTTCCCATCTCTCCATCTCATATTTGTTTGTCATTGGAAACTGCAATGTGACACACAGTAATTTTTTTGTCCAAACACCTTTACGTGCAAATATGTTCGTTGCAATGAGTCATTGGTTTGCTTCAAGGTTATCTGTTTCTGACAAACCATAAATACTGGACCATCACTGAGACTCATCTTGGATATCCTGCTGTTGCCCAGAATCAGGGTGAGCATGTGGGTAGGCCAGGCATCTTAGACAGGGTTCTGTGGGAGCTCCAGGCTGTCTTGCACCACCCTGCCCTCTATGTAGGCCACTCTCAGGCTTTCTAGGCTCAATCTTTGTGCTTGTAGGCTGCAGGCAGAACCACTGCCCCAGCAGGGCAAGGAGCTCAGGTTGCAACCACAGAGGCTCCATGCTAGGGAGCAGCGGGTGGGCCTAAGCCTGGCCCTATTCGGTAATGACATCTCAATCTGTAGAGCCAACAGCTACATTCACTCCAGCAGCTCATAGATGGGAGTAGATATTGTGGTGGAATGACTCAAAGCACTGGATCTGGGCCAGGATACTAGCTGAGTTGGTCTGTGCACGCATAGGCCTGTCTTCTGGGGTACTGCACGTGGGCTACATATTATCATTTTTAATTATGTATATGCATGTATAGCTGCAAGTGGGATTGTGTGTGTGTAGGTCAGAAGAGGACCCTATATTCCTGAAGCTAGAATTATAGGTGGATATCAGCCATCTGACATAGGTGCTGAGAACCAAACTCAGGTCCTCTACAAAGAGCAGTAAGAGCTCTTGACTGCTGAGCATGTACCTTCTGGTCACTTGTGTGTACTCCTTCCTCAGAAGAGAGTCTATCCATGTCCTCTGGACATTTTTAAAGGAGATTATTGTAGTTTCCAGCTGCTGACTTTTAGAAAAACTTTATACATTTTGAACAGACAGTGACAGATATATCATCTTCTATCATGGGTTACTTTTTCCTTTTATCATTGTCTTTGCTGTTTATACAAAATTATATGGTAGGTCTACTGTTGATTTGTTCAGGAACCTCCTTACTGATTTCTATAGTGGCTATATTGATTTACACTCCAACCATGTATCAGATCCCATAACAATCATTACCACAAATTTTCCTTGTTTTCTTGATATCATCTTTCTGAATGGGGAGAGATGGAATCTCAACATAGTATTGATTTGCATTTGTCTGATGGATAGAGATGGTGAACATTTTTTTCATGTATTTATTGGTAATTTGTATTCATTATTTGAAGAGTAATCATTTGCTTATTGAATTACTTCTTTGGAGATATAGATACATATATAGATGTAGATGTAGATATATAGATGCAGATGTAGGTATGCTTGTATGTTTGATATAGGTACCTAAAATATATTTTGATATTATATATCAAAAATTGTATATTTATATATTAGTGTCTTGTATATTTTGGATAGACATCATTTAAAAATAAATAGCTGGCAAAGGTTTTCTCTGATTCTATTTTTTTCCTTTTATTTTTTCATATAAGATTTTGCTGTATAGTTGAGGGTAGATTTAAAGTCCTGACCTTCTTGATTTAGCTTCTTGAGTACTGGGATTACAGACATAGTAGGATTACATTTGTTCACCACTAGGCCCAACTCCTCAAGCTGTTTGGATTACCACAGTTTTTAAATATATTTTGAAGTCTAGATTGCCATGCTTCCAGCTTTATTTTGGATATTCAAAGTTGTTTTAGATATCACTGGCCTTCTTTGGTTCTATATACAATTTAGATATATTTTTGTATTTCAATGAAAAAATGTCATAGTTTTGATAGAGATTACATTTAATCTATAGATCATCTCTCATCCACTAGAACTCTTTTTTTTCTACAATCTGATTCCAACTTTCATGTCTTATTTTGATGTGTAGCCCACCGTGTTTAGTAAGAGTTACTTGTTCAAATTGAGTAAGAAGTTATTTAGTGGAGCAAAGACAGTTTATCAGTGCCTTCCCTGGCTGAAGAAATTGACACTCTTTTACCAACAACTATTCATTGGCAAGCGTCCCTTTGGGAAAGATGGGACCTCATGGATGTCCCATCCATGATGAAAGAAATATCAATGGTCTCAATCCTGTACAGGTCTTGTAAAGGTAACCACAGTATATAAACAGAAATGTGGTTATGTTCTTCTCTCAACTGTTTCCTTTGATGTACAGAAACTCTTCAGATTGTCACATCTGATTTTGCTGTTGATTCTGGTCACTGGGGGGCTTATCCAGAAAATCTTTGTTCGTTCCAATGTCTTGGAGCATTTAACCCATTTTCTTCTTATAATATCAATTTCACATTTCATATTTAAGTCTTTAATCCATTCTGAGTTCCTTTTTATATATAATGAAAGATCAGGATCTAGTCTCCATCTTCTGAGCATAGGCACATATTCATTCCTCAGACTTGTTTACTAAACAGAATACCCTGCTGCCAGTGCATTATTGAAAATTGTTGTCGGCGGTTACTGGTACATGGCTGCAACTTATCTGTAGAACTGTACAATGCTTACCTGTATGTAGTCTGTGTCCCATTCTCTCCTTCTGGGAATCCAAATACATTTATATGATATATAGTAGTCTTATTTGCTTGAGGTAGTAAGATCAGAGATAAACAAATTACTGCCTGAAGGTCAAATCTGACATAGTTTTGCAGGGCCCTCAAGCTGAGAATTTGGGGTTTTTTTTGTTTTTGTTTTTGTTTTGTTTTGTTTTTTTACAATTTTAAAAGAGTATAAAATGAAACAAAACAAAAACAAAGGCAGGCAGGAGCAATGCACAGCAGAGATTTCTTATGGGCTGCAAAATCTGAAATGCTTTGCTTTGCCACAGAAAAGCCTAATGTTTTCTTTCAGAAATTGGAATTTGGGCTGATATTGAGAGCAAAATATGAAGAGGGAATTTGCTGGACAGGAGGGGAGCCAATGCCAATATGAGTAAAATTATCCCCTTATAAACTCACTCTTCCTTCATGATCCTCAGGAAAAGGTGTCTGAAGGCGACTCTCAACAGTCTGACGTTCTTCTTTCAAAGGTCAGAGCACCATCCATTTTCTGACCACCATGGTTTGCATTCAGCTCTTTCAAATGGTAATGATGCGTATATATTTCTGAGGGTTTGTAATTATTTTATTTTATTTTTTTGGTTTTTCGAGACGGGGTTTCTCTGTGTAGCCCTGGCTGTCCTGGTACTCACTCTGTAGACCAGGCTGACCTCGAACTCAGAAATCCGCCTGCCTCTGCCTCCCAAGTGCTGGGATTAAAGGCGTGCGCCACCACCGCCCGGTTGTAATCATTTTCATTCCAGAAATTGACAGACATTTTTTTATAAAGTAGAATATAAATTCGGAGACAAAGAGTGAAACTGCATGGTCATAGTCAGTTTGTTCTCCTGGGTATTTTAGCATTAACTGCATCCTACTTTGTTGTTGTTGCTGCCATTATCTTGTTGATGTAAACTAGAGTTATCTGAGAAGAGGAAGCTCAATTGAGAAAATACTCCCATTTAGGTTTCAAGGCATTTTTCTCCTCCTCCTCCTCCTCCTCCTCCTCCTCCTCCTCCTCCTCCTCCTCCTCCTCTTCCTTTTTTGAGTTTATTAGATGTTTTCTTTATTTATATGTCAAACAATATCTCCTTTCCCAGGTTCCCCTCCAAAAAAAAAGAAAAAACAAAACAAAAACAAAAACAAACCCCTATTCCCTCCTCCCTTCCCCTGCTCACCACCCACCCTCTCCTGCTTACTGGCCCTGGCATTCCCCTACACTGGGGCATAGAGCCTTCACAGGGCCAAGGGCCTCTCCTCCCATTGATGACCGACTTGGCCATGCTCTGCTACATATGCTGCTGGAGCCATTAGTTGTCTGAAACTGTCCCTCAGTTTCACGAACTTGGGTTCTCTCAGAAGGACCAAAGGACCTGAAATATAGGGTTCGAGAACAAGAGAAACACAAAGCCAAGTAGCTCCCCAAATCAAGGCTTCCTACTTCACTTAGGGTTATATATATATATATATATATATATATATATATATATATATATATATGAGAAACCGAAACTGAATCTCTAAATTACATGATATTTGCATAACATTAAACACCTAGGAAGAAGTCAGGTGCCAAAGTCCCCATCGGAAGGTCTCCAGGCAGAGGTAGGCGTTTTTTGTATCTCAATGTGAACTTCCAGGCAGCTGCTCCAAGGAAGAACTGACAGTCTGCAGAGTGCCTTTTTCCTAGCTCCCTAGGTGGTAGCCTCCAAACAGAGACAGCCAGAGTCGGAAGGCTGAGCTGAAAGGGGGAGGCAACAATTAGTCCCACCAAGTGTACTCTTTGGTTGGTTGTTTAGTCCCTGGGAGCTCTGAGGGTACTAGTTAGTTCATATTGTTGTTCGTCCTAAGGGGCTGCAAGCCCTTAAGCTCCTTGGGTCCTCTGCCAATCCATGAGCATGAGAGATCTCTCCATTTTCTGAGATCTTCGATTTCTTTCTTGAGAGACTTGAAGTTATTGTCATACAGATCTTTCATTTGTTTGGTTAGAGTTACCCCAAGGTATTTTATATTATTTGTGGCTATTATGAAGGGAGTTGTTTCTCTAATTTCTTTCTCAGCCTGTTTATCATTTGTATAAAGGAAGGTTACTGATTTATTTGAGTTAATTTTATATCCGGCCACTTTGCTGAAGTTGTTTGTCAGCTGGAGAAGTTCTCTGGTAGAATTTTTGGGGTCACTCATGTATACTACCATATCTTCTGTAAATAATGATGCAAATAGTGATTTCTTTTTCACCAATTTGTATCCCCTTGATCTCTTTTTGTTGTCTTACTGTTCTAGGTAGAACTTCATAGCACTGTTCTATAGCACTTCAAGTACTATATTGAATGGATATGGGGAGAGTGGTCATATTTGTCTTGTCCCCAATTTTAGTGGGATTGCTTCAAGTATCTCTCCATTTAATTTGATATTGGCTGTTGGTTTGCAGTAAATTGCTTTTATTATGTTTAGGTATGGGCCTTGAATTCCTGATCTCTCCAATACCTTTAACATGAAGGAGTCAACATTTTGTTGATTTGTGTGTGTGTGTGTGCGTGTGTGTGTGTGAATTTTACATCATGCACCCTAGTCCCACTCATCTCCTCATCCCCTTATATTCACCCTTCACCCATGCAACTTCTACCCTCAAAATAGAAAACACACAAACTAACAAACAAGAAAAAAATCAAGCTTAGAAAGCAGCTCATCATGAAAGCTATAGTACAGTGTGTCTCACAGTATATCCCTCTGTCCCCACATCTTCACTTACAAATGTTCATTGCAAACAGTTGTTGATCTGGTTCAAGATCTCTGGCTTCTGGGACACCATCAATATTGGATCCTCATCAGACCTTCACCTGGTTATTCTGCTGTTTCTCTGTGTCATGGAGATTTTGCTGCTTTAGGTCAACAGGATCTAACCCTAACCCTTTCACGAGTCCCAAACATTCCTGTTGATATAGATGTTGGGATGGGCCAACACAGAGCCCTGGATCTGGGCCTGGGTGGTAAGTTAGCTTGTCATGGCTCCAGCTCTCCCTTATCTGCACCATCAGGGTAAGCTCTCCACCACCATCTTGAGAGGCCACCCAAATGCCACCATCAGCAGGAGGCAGGGTCATTTCTTCTGTTCTCATGCCTTCAAAGCCTGCTCATCTCCACCCAAGGCTCCAAAGCCAGCTCTTCTGTGCTGCTAAGTCAAGGTGTGAGGCTCACTTTCCACAGAGCTGCACTCTGTGAAGGGCTGGGACAGCTCTCCTGCTCTCACACCCTAACCGCTGTCTCATTGTGCCTTTGCTATCAGGGCCAGTGTCCACTGTGTTACTCAGGCAAGATACATGGCCTGCTCTGTCAAGTGCTACAGCCAGTGAAGGGACAGGGCCATCTCTCCTGCTCTCATGCCCTTGGGGAAAACTTTCCCAACTCAGACCACTGAAAAGATGAGTGGCAGGGCCAGCTCACCCTAACTCTCTCCCTCAGGGCCAGCTCACTTGAAACCCTACCACAAGGGTCAGCTCTGCTGTACTGTCCAGATAAAATGCAGAGCCCTCTCTCCTGAGTGCTGTGACAAGTGAGGGGCAGGAATAGCTCTCCCATGATTCCTGGGATCCTGCCATGTTTGAGTTCCTTCCCTGACTTCCTTCAGGGATGAAGTGTGGCTCAAGATGTGTGAAATGAAACAAAACATTTTTTCCTTAAGTTGCTTTTGTCATGGTGTTTGTCTCAGCAATAGAAACTCTAGTTACAATACCTTACCTAATAGAGCATCAAGAAAACTATCAAATTCATTAGGGATCAAAGTCACAGCTAGAATAGAGTTCAGAGAACATATATATCTTATAATATCCTTGAGAAGTGGGCATTCTGACTCTGATTAATTTATAAGATTACTGAGCTTCATAGATTTGACAGCTTTTTTTAATATCAATTTTTTTTCTAAGTAGTTCTCCCACATTATGGATTTGCTGGTGTGATTAGACTTAAGATTTAGGAATTGCAGAGCTGAGTATCAAAGACAGTTTTCTCATACCTCTGCTGAGAGTTCGCTTAGTTCCAGCTTTTGGAGAATGGATAGACCTTTCTTTATAACTGAGCCATCTCCTTTTTAAAGAAAGGGTAAGTGGTATCCAGGAATAAATACTCCTACTTGAAAGCTGTTCTAAGATCTGAGCTAAACCCCTCTAGGTAAATTTTGGAAGGTGAAATCAGCCTATATTAGATGCCTAGAAAGGGCAACCGACACTCTTCCATGTCGCATTCTTTGATTTTATAGGGGCTGTAATGTTTTCTGACATAAGAGATCACAAAGGTAGCTACTGACAAAAGCATTCTATAGCAAGCTTATTTAAATATGGCAAATGCACTTCCAAAGGTGTTTTCCAAATCTCGTCGATCTTCCTGTCGAGTCAACTGAACATTTATCATTATAACATTATTCAAATGAAAATAATTATTCTGAATATAAGCTAGATATCTTTTAATCACCTGATAAGATAGGAGCTTAAGAACTATCATTACCCAGCATTTCTCTCTACCTATATCAAAGCATGTACTCCAGTGGGAAAATACCCATTAACTAGTAACTTGTAGGCCTTATTTCATGCCACTGCTGGTATTATAATTTTCCAGAAAAATAAAAACTACATCTTAATATTTGTTCTCTAATTTTATTACAAGGTACAAGGAAGTCGTTAGTCACATAAAGATTTACAACTTGAAAATAAAGTTTGCAGCTAAGGCAATTTATCACCCACAAGAATTTGAGAGAAGAATGCAAACTATTTTCATCTGTGTTAATTACTGTGCTATCTTCTTCTCACTTCCATTTATGTGCCTGAAAGATTTGTTTGTCCACAATCCCTTTCTGCTTTTTGGATCTACAAATAATGTATCTTAGAGATGTCTGCGCCTAAGTTTCTCAAGTAAGAAATTCAAAGACAAAAGAAAGCCTATGATTAAAAAGAAAACTTCTGATTCATATTTTGTGGACAGGGGAGAGTTAATGTAACTCTGGTTCCTAGATTTTGAATAGCCTAAATGTAGGCTAACTAGGCTAGAACACAGAAAACTTTTGTGCTTATTTCTGTCCATATTATGAGAGAGGTAAGGAAGGGAGGAGAGATTTCTGTCTTGCTAAATACTATATCTGAGAAATAAGTGTTAAACCATGTATCTTGAAATTATTTAACTAAAACTGAACATAGGAGAAAATCATATTTGCTTGAATCTAAGTCCTCTCATGAGTGCTAGCTGGGAAATTCATGCAAGACTCCACAAATGAAAGAGTGTTTTCTAGCCATCAAATCACTCTTCCTAGTGCTACTCTAATGTACTGGCTCCTGATCCCACTGTTCTCTCTCAATACAGATACAATTACTTCAACAAAATACAATGAGAACATCTTCTTAAATTTGACTCTGATCAATTTCTCACTGACTTACATCCATTGTGAGAGCCTTGCAAGACATTTTTCAGCCAGTTTCTTTGTATGTAAAGTTCAAGGAGCTGCAGCAGAGATTGTTTCCTGGGGTGCAGGGGTCTCACTCCCCCTGCCTCATTATAATATCTTTAGAGATACTCTACCAGTTGGACTCATTTACCTTGTCTCCAGATCATACTGCAGCAAACAGGAAGGGAGACTGTGTTGGAGGACCATGCAGTTTACGTCCAAGCTTCTTGAACTTGATAAAAATTGTTACTTCTCATGCAACACCTGTCTGTGTAATTGATGCCCAAAGATTGACTGAGAGGCCTAGTTACTGGTCACATGCATACTGATTCAAAGTTCTATTTCTCAAAGGAATGTTTACAGGGATTTGCTATGAACTATCAGAACTCCATTTAACACATCATTGGTGACAGCTAAACTCTCTTTACTTGTAAAAAACACTCCCCCTCAAATACTCATGACCCTCTGAGTCACTGTTGAACATTATCCAAATGCCCTAATTTATATTGATGGTGTTGGAAATACGTTAAGTACTCTACTGTACTTAGGGAAGTGCACTCCTTTCTACCCACCCATATGATATATATATATAAACACACAAATAGACACATCACCACCACCACCACCACCACCACCACCGCCACCATCATCGTCATTATCCTTGCAATGCAGGATTTAAGAGAGGACCAGATATCTATTTCCTCCTTTGTAGAGATGAAAAGGTTTCTTCATTTGAAATCCAACTGTGTAGCTATGGTGCCGCCTTCCTTAATAAAAAGAATGTTGATTGCAGTCATTTTAATGGCTGACTTTAGCAGATGGCCTTCTGATATGTGCCACTCATAGACTGGCTGCCACTGAAAATAGATAGGTCAGCTGTTTGATTACTGGTTAGTAGTGTAGTCCTGGTGACATGGTCTGCTGATGATGAGCAATAAACATGCCTTAGTATTATGTTGAAGGCGTTTAGTCACATAGTTCATATTGCTTTCAGTCAGATATATAAACGAAATACTCAGTATCACAATTTTGAAAATAACCTAATGTCTTCACAACAAGGCACTGGGATTAAGTGTACAAACGGATGAAAAGGACTCCTATGAAGACAGAACACAGGAAGCCTAAGGAGAAAATCCATACAAGTTCCTCCAAGACAGCACTGCACATAGATTCTTACACATTATACATACACATATGCTGTGATATCACCACGGCTTCACCCTGGGTAGAAAGGCTATGGTTATGGAGGACATTTTTTTTTCTCAAGAAACAACTATAAACATGTAGGGGAACAACTTGGGCTGTATTCAGCTGGTTTTACAGATCTGGATCCCACAGAGCAAATCTTGGCTGCAGCTCTTATATGTGTTGCTTGTCGGATGCTGAGCTGTCTAGCATTGGTCAGCTGTTTGATTACTGGTTAGTAGTGTAGTCCTGGTGACATGGTCTGCTGATGATGTGGTCTGGTATCATTCACTGGAATAACTGGGGGCTCATTTATACTATGGCAACATTCCAGACCTATCAAGTCTGCGAGCCCCAATTCAAAGGTGCTTTTCAAGCCACTGTTGCTTCTTTGATTTAAAAAGTATATATTAAGAGTTGCATGTAGGTTATTTTCATAAATGTTCATCATTCTGCCTTGCTGATATTTGCTCCAATGACCCTTTCTTGTCTGCCCTCACCCTTCCTTTGGTTCTCTTCCTCTGCACAAAGAGAGAGAGAGAGAGAGAGAGAGAGAGAGAGAGAGAGAGAGAGAGA
>JADRCC010097795.1:0-10158 GCA_019843855.1 Hylomyscus alleni
CCCCTGCAGCTCTTGAGGCCTGTGCCTCCCGGCTGTTTCGGCCTTAGAAAGTCACGGAGACAAAATGGCGGATCTCACCTGAGTTCCTGAGTTATGGCGGGCCCTGGAGGCGGGCTCTCTCCTTGCAGGGAAGGGGCAGAGAAGGTCTCTGGTCTGCCGCTGTCACTCAGAGACTGAGATGGTCCTGTCCCTGCCGCCCTGCGACTCCCCTGCAGCTCTTGAGGCCTCGTTACTGCTATTTTCAAATGACATTTCTTGCACAAATAAGTTCAAAATACAAGGAAAAATGTCATTTCTACAAACTATCTGCAGATTACTGGATTTGAGATGTTTAGTGGCCATCTACCAAGTTCAACTTTCCTATGACCAAGGTAACTCTACGCATTGCCCTGTGTCTTGCTCTGTATCCTTACTTCCCTTAGCAAGAGTCACTTTCAGAATTGGCTCTGGCTAAGGAAAGATGGTGACTCAGTCTGTCTTACTTTACGCACCATGCCTTTTTTCCTTGGCAAACACAATTCGATGATGTCGTTACAACAGCCATGTTATGGATAAGATCATTGAGGTTGAAGAGATTTAAGTTGGTTGCTTGTGTCTGTAATTCTGATCCACCTCTGCTTATGCGTGTCGAGCAGGCTGCCTACCAGAAGGATGAGGTGGGTCCACAAGTGTCTTATGCTCAGGACCAGATGGCAGTGTTGAGAGTTCATGGACAGGACAGTCTATGGCAGCCACTCACTCAGCTCTACACTATAGTACAAAAGCAATACCGAACAGTGAAAGGCTCTCCTGGACTCCAGCGCCACCGACTGTAGATAGAACCTCAGTGGGTGCATCTGTTCTGAGTTTTTTACATGTGTGACCTCAGACTCACGGGTGCCTTTTGTGTGTATATATTGCCATTAATCCCTAATCTGAAGGATGGCCTTGTGTTTTTCCTCTTTGTAAAGCTGTGTGAGGAATCAACCTACCCTAAACTATAAATGGCTTACCCTGGTAGAAACCTCTCATCCAGGGAAAGTAAACAAACAAGCAAGCATGTAAGCAAGCCAACAAGCAGGCTATATGGTATTACTGTATCCAAACCAAACTAGGGAAGCTTTTTAATTCAAAAAATCTAGGTCTGTGAGAAGACTGAGTGGATAACTACATCTCATAGGAGCCTGACCACACCTGCATTTGGTCTCTGGAGCCCTCAGTGGAAAGAGAAAACTCCTGAAAGTTGTCTTCTGATCTTCACGAGTTCACTGTGGCACATGTGTGCCCCGCATCACTCACACAAGACACCAGCAGCAAATGTAGCACACCTCTAGTATCATACAGTTACTCAGCACAATGACATTTTTACAGAACTGAGGAAGAATTTTGTATATTTATGTGGTTTTATGATAGTGTCAGGCATCAGAAGAACTGAACTTTAAAGCCAACATCAAAATTTAATATCAGCTGATAAGAAAACAAAACTGGTAACAGTGAGT
Organism: Hylomyscus alleni; assembly: GCA_019843855.1. Lineage (NCBI taxonomy): Eukaryota > Metazoa > Chordata > Mammalia > Rodentia > Muridae > Hylomyscus > Hylomyscus alleni. Next base: position 1,479 of record JADRCC010097795.1, read on the forward strand.
CTTATATCATCATAGCGACTGCTGTTTGTTTTAATGGTGAGATGTCATGTGTGTTTGTGTATCTAACAATGTATCTTTGTGGTTATAACTATCTTTTAATTCAGATAGCGTAACTTAATATATGTAGTTGGCCTCAAACTCTCGAAAATTCTCCTACCTCTATGTCCCTGATACTGGGATTGACGTAATGTGCCTCTATGCCTGGTAGAGACCATAATTCTTAACCATGATAATATATTATAATCTCAAACATAATATAAACGTGTACAGACTTGAAACCAATTCAAAGTCATATACGTCTGGTGAGTTTTGTATAATGTCAGTGTCTACCTTCACCTACAGAGCTCTTGAATGCAACTGAAGTAGTCCTATGTGTAATCTTAAAATTGTCTTTGGGTACAATTTTGTGATATATTTTCTTGGGCAGATTATGAGCCCAGGAACTGGAGAGATTGCTCCATCCGTAAAGTGTCTGCCACGCAAGTAAGAGGGCCTGGGTCCTGATCCCCAGAACCCACAGCTGGGCATCATGCTGATTGCCTGTGATGTCAACACTGTAGGGCAGGGGATAAGAAAGGTGGTGGAAACTGGCAGGTCCCTGAGGCTCATTGGCTGGTTAGCCTAGCTGAATTGTCAGCTACAGGTCCAGTGAGAGACGCTGTCTGACAACATAAAGATAGCAATCAAGGAAAGATACTTCTGGCACATGCATACACATATACTAAGAGGTATATACTGCTCCCCCTGGCCACCCTACCAGACAGACAGACAGATAGATGCCACCAAAAAAAAAAAAAGAAAAAAGAAAGAACATAAGCCTTTTGGAGTGTGAAAACTTTAGGTTATTTCCAAGTGGTAACGTCCTTTGAAGATTTTTTTTTCCTGTTTGACTTTTCCTTTGGGGCTTTAAAACATTGCTGTACATGCAGCCCAGCAGGCGTGGAACTTGCAGTGTATGTAGGCAAGTTGGCCTTGAATTTGTGACCTTCCTCCCTCTGCCTTCGCACTGCTCAGTTACCAGCTTGTACCACCCAGCCCATCTTTCCTTTATTTCAATTCACGCACATCTGGTTTGTTTCCCCCTAGTGTGCTCCTTTCATTGTTAGTTTAAATTATTTATGCTGAGTGAATTCATACAGTTCTGACCCCAAACATTCAGTTTTAGGAACCTCGTGCCTTCCAATTCATAGAGGACAATTTGGAATTTCTCTTGAGAAACATTGTGTTGCCGATGATTCCTGGAGGAGAGCTGGGTTGGCCATAATGGCCGTGTTTGTGAAAGAGGCCAATGCTGTTAATACAGTCACAATTCTGCTCGCTACAGCGGGTGTGTGCTTGCTGCAAGGGGAGTAATACTTTTTTTCTACAGGGAAAAAGTAATCCTGTGGTAGGTTTCCTGACTTGCTCAAATATGCCACAGGATTAGAATTCAAATGCCAGTACCCTTCATTTTTAGAGTCCACGTAATCACTGGTCTTTTCTGGGGAAGGGCGGCAGGGCAGTGGGATGCACAGAGGCACTGGTTCCCAGAAGCATCCATGCTAGGGTCGGAATTCCACCCAGACGAGACCTCAGGCTGCCTCGCTTCACCCGAAACTCTAAAAGTAACTGTCAGAGGACTTAAGTGTTCCAGTTTAGAATTTAAATCATGGGGGAACTTCAGTTATATTTTCAGTGTGCATAATTTACTTTTCATAAAGCATTTTTGTCTATTTCTTTAACCTAACCCACATAACTCTTCTTAGTAACAATGTACTTAAACAATGGCTTCCAGTGCTTAGCTTTTCTCACGACGTGGTCTTGGTCTTTTCTGCAGCTCCTTGCTCTGCTATGGCTTACCATCACGACAGCAGACGGATATTTGTGGGCCAGGATAATGGGGCTGTAATGGTAAGTAGGGCCATGTGTCCAGTGTGTCCTGCATAAGACTGCCCCATGATTACTCATGCCGAACAGGTCGTCTGTCACGAGCAGTGTCTACTTCATTGTAGACATTAGATTGAAGATGGGTTCAACTTAATTAGTGCTTATAAATCAATTTCCATGGGTCTCAAAATGCCCTCATGGTTAGAGTCTTGGTGTGTGGGTCACCCACAGAGCACAGCCTTTTATACCGTGGACTAGAGGCCTGTAGCTGCTGCCACCTTTGACATAGTGGGTGGTGGAGAGAACCTCTGTGTACATGTATGTTTCTGTGTAAGACAGAGCTGAGGAGAAGGATCAGGAACTCTTATAATGGGGGGAGGGGGAAGCAGTGTACCTTGAACCACCTTTGATATAGGATGGGATATTTAAATTTCGAGTCTGTTATTGACTGGTTTTTTTGAGTTTATGTACATATCTATTTGTTTCCTTAAAAGAAATATAACTCATGTGTCACAATGGTGGTCATTCTACATGTACATCTCCATGGTCTATAGTATTGTATAGTCATTAGCTCAAGTCAGCACCACCACTTTGGAACTGCAGAACACAGTCACATCCCCCATGGAACGCCCATATCCATCGCGGTCACTCCCCAGCTGCCTGGCTCTAATCTAGTTTCTCAAATGTTTATCCTACACATTTTGTGTGAATAGAGTCATGTTGTATGTGTAGCTTCTTGTGTGTATCTTGAGGGATCTTCCCTGCTGCATTTTGGATTAGTTACTCCATCTCTTTTTATGGTGGACCAGTATTCCCATAGGTAGAGCAATCTCACTTTGTCAGCTGATGAACTTATCAGTTTATCATCAACCATCAAGTTGGTTGGAATTGGGATTATCCATGTGGGGCTCTTGTGAACATTGCTACTGTAGCATTGTAGTTGTCTCTGTGACTCTGCATTTTTCAGTTTGTTGACTATATAGGAATGGAATTTCTGGGTCATATGATGACTATTTAGTATTTCAGGAAATCCTTTATCCATTTTTATTTTTATTTTTGAGAGAAAGAGAGCAACATGCTTTTTATAGCCCAAGCTATTCCAGCACTCACTACCTTCCTGCCTTTACCTCCAAAGTGCTGATCTTAGAAGCGAGTGCCACTATCCTGTGTGCTGCATTTAGTTTGTAAGTTCTTGCTTAATAGTAGATACTAGACTCCAATCAGATAAACAATTTGCCCAAATCTCTCCTATCCTAAGGATTGCCTTTTCAATCATTTTTAAGTTTTGAAAAGTCCAATGTGTCTTCTTTCTTTTGTCCCTCTCTCTTTACTTGCTTGTCATTTGGTTACAGTATCTATGAAGCTATTTTCAAGGTCATTTTCTCATTTTCATAGGAATACATTAATCTGTGGCCAGATCACTCTGAATGTGCCTCATCCTGTCAAACAGATACTTTATGCTTATCCTTTCTTCTAAGAAGACACAGGTCTCCGTTGGAGGAGGGCATCTTAGCTGGGTGATACTGAGTGATAGAGGAAAGACACAGGCATACCTGAGACATGGGTAGCGGCCAGGTCATGCAAGGCCTATGGGTAATGTTTTACATCTTATTATAAATTTAGTGAGAAGCAATCAAGAGGTTTTTGACAGGCAAATGCTGTGTTGTATTTCATATCCCCCTCTTCCTCTTAGTGTAGGATTTTACTACATTGCTCAGGCTGACCCTAGAACCTGCTGTGCAGCCCCGATTGACCTCAAGCCTATGATCCTCCACCTCACACTCTAGAGTGATAGGATTATAGGTGCCTCCTATATTCTTGTGTCTGGCTGTATTCTTAAAGGACGAACTTTATGGAGATTGGATTGGAGAGCAACAAAAATGAAAGGGAAGTCAAGTTACTATAGCAACCAGGAGTCTGGGCTCAAGGACAGTGGCATCAGAAATGGACAGGGTGGAGTACTTAACATGCCTCCTGGCATTCTGTTATAGGCTGAGTTTGAGAAGATGAAGATGTCAGGTGACACCAGATTTGGTCCTTGAACTAAGTGGGCTGTGGTGTCATTTAGGAAGGGAAGGGAGAGAGGAGGTGCACAGCAGAGAAAGCTGAGATCAAGCTGTAATTAGAAGGCTGCCTGTGTTTATATATAAACAGATGTAAGAGCAGGTAAACTTAAAAAACTAGAAAGGAAATCAAGATTGGCAAAGGGGAAGGATAGGGCCTGGGTACAAAGACACAAAGGTCATGAGAGAAGAAAAGGGACTGAGGGGACAGGAGGGTGGTGAAATGGTGGAGCAAGGAGAACCATCAAAACACAGTGTGTTGGAAAATGTCCTAAAGATTATCTAGTATTTTACATGTTAATTCAAAAACAGGTAAGTAAATCCATAAGGCAGCCAGCAGGGATAGGAGAGAGCATACTCTCCTTGTAGACAGAAGCCTGGAACACAATGGCAGGAGAGGACCAAGCTTCTGTGGTTAGTGCGGGCTAATCGTAAGAAAATGGTTTTATTGAGAGGGACAAAGAGTCTTGTGTAGGTCAAAGAGCTTCATTGTTGTTTTGTTGATTTGTCTCTTAATGTAAAGATGCCTTGATTGTGTCTAAGGACTAAGAAGAAAGAGCCCATAGGAATAGTGGCAAAGCTCTGCCTGTCTCTTTAAAGACTTGGGGATGTCACCACGATGCACATGCTCCTGTGAGATAAGAAATCCTCGGTGTAGCCGGGCGGTGGTGGCGCACGCCTGTAATCCCAGCACTTGGGAGGCAGAGGCAGGCGGATTTCTGAGTTCGAGGCCAGCATGGGCTACAGAGTGAGGTCCAGGACAGCCAGGGCTACACAGAGAAGCCCTGTCTCGGAAAAGCCAAAAATAAAAGAAAAAAGAAATCCTCAGTGTCAGATGCAGCACCTTCTCCAGGTGGTGGTGGTGTGTCTGGTACATCTTCTGGTCGAAGCGGAGGCTGCCGTTACTGCACATAGAAACCTGTGGCTGCGGCACAGAGGGACCATGCAGAGCTAATCCTGCCAGAGAAGTCAGCAGTTGATCCCCATGTGGGCCCACCACCTTGTCTAGATTCTCACTCACAGTGCTGATGAACTTTGGCACCCAGCAAAGCCAGACAGAGGACAGGAAGTCTGCCTTTCTTTTGGTGTGTTTTTCTCACTCTCAGTCAGTCTACAGTTTATAATGTCTGTGTTTCATAGCACCTTAACAATTTCACATTGACCAGTAGGATTCCTAGTTAGTGCATACTCTTTTGACTTTCATTTATTCTTTGCATTACAAAAGGATTTGCTTTTTCCCCCCTCCTAGTTATTTGAAGAATAAGAATACCAAAAGACCTTCCACAATCTCTAAAATTTGTGTTTTAGAAGGTGTATTTATGCATAAAACATGCATCTTTTCCTCATTGTTGAGCCATTCCTATGTTTATTCTGTAAGTCATCAACTCTGTTGATACCAAACAAGATTTTAATGTTTTGCTCCTTATCCATTGTCTTGAGAGGTTTATTAATTATTTTTGTAGAGCTGAAGCAGCAAAATGAACAAGCTTTTGCAGTTAGAGCATGGCTGGCTTGTGGAGGGAGCACTGGACTCGGGTCTGAGCTAGCCAGCCACAGTTTCTTTGTAGGATTCTAGCTGTTCAGTCCTCTGAAGGAAAGGGGGCCGGGAGGAGCACTCGCCGCCCTCTGTAGCTCGGCCTGCACCCTGTGCCGCTCTGCTCCTTGCCTCATTGCTCAAGCTGAGTTTCTACCGTTTTAAGAACTGTAACTTGTCTTTTTATTGCGTATGCTTGCTTTTAGGAATTTCACGTTTCTGAAGATTTTAATAAAATGAATTTTATCAAGACCTATCCAGGTAATGACACACACTCTGGCACGTGTACACATTTAGATACACACACTTAAAGGTAGAATGTCCAGTCCTATGACGTAAGGTAGGTTCCCATGGTAACATTTCCACTTTATGGCACTAGTTATGTGAGAGAATATAATAAGTCAATTATCATTCTTTCCTGCTTCCTGGCATTTAAGTTTTCATATATTACAGAACAAGATCTAACTTCACTATTCTTTCTGTTATTGGAAGAAGGTATGCACTGTTTCCAGGTTTTTATTAACATACAGCACAGTATACATACGTGTGTTTGTGTTTACATGCACGTCTGTGAGTGTAATTAACAGTTATGTGTATAAATGTGTGTGCTCTTGACTGTGACAGTGACTCTAGGTGTTTAGTTTTGATGACTTATACTTAAGACAAATTCCTGCAAGCAGAACAGCCAGGTCAGACACTAAAAAGTTATTTTAATGCTACGGAATTGTTTTTGCAAACTCTTCCCAAACAAAAGTGCAGCTCTGTGGGGAGCCCTCTTACTGGATCTTCCCAACACTGCTGCCTTATTATTTGGTACCAGATCAACAGAAAAATTAACAGGTTTTAAATGACCTGAGCTTTATTAGTATGGATCATTTGTTTTCCGTGAATGTCCATTCATGACGTGTGCCTCTGTTCCCAGGGAACTGCAATGTATTGTAACTGAGTTAAAAAGGTGTCCTTTGGAACATCTGTGACATACTCATTTTATAAAATCTGTATTTAAGTTGTCAGAGTTCTCTGTGTGCTATAAGTTTTGTGGTTTTCATGTTTCCATTTCATTGGTAACTTATGACATCTTAAAAACCATGTGGAAGATTAAATAGGGCTTGCCACACTTTTAATTTTACCCCAAGGGAGAATTTAGAAACTGTGGGGTGAAGCAGGGTAAGCATTAATAGGCTTTACCATCCTGTCCTAAGGAAAACATTGAAAACCTTCAACAACAGAAAGAATCTAAGCCTGTAAACAAGACCGCTCTTCCTGAGAGTCAGCCTGAGGTCTTGACCATGAGCTTAGATATGCCTTCTCTTACCCCAGGTTGACAGCCACAGATTTAGTGGGAAAAAGTGCTGATCAAACTCATCTTTTACTTATAAGATTTATTCTATGAATAAAAGCCACGTCTGTCAGCTTTTGTATCTGAAATTAATAAGCGCCCTGTGTTTGTGGAAATTATAGAAATACCATTAAACCAGAAAAAAGAGAAACAAAAGCCACTCAGCCCACCCTAGTCACTCACCCACCAGTCTCCAACTAGGGGTCGGGTTGCTTGAACCTAGAGCCAAGAGCTGGAGCGCCCTTTAGTTCCGGGGTCCTCAGGGCGCGTGGTTTGTGTGCGTGACGATTACACCGACTCTCTGTTCCTCAGTTCTTCTGAAGCAGCTCACACAGCTAAGGCAAAGGCCCCCTTTTTCTTTCTTGCCTCTAACTTCATTCATTAGATAGAGCACTTATTAGACACCAACTGTCTGTAAAGTTTTGTGCCAGGTGAAGCAGTCCTGCCTCTGCCTGGGGGTGGCCTGGAGTCAACCATAAATACTTCAGAGGCTGAGTTCTAGAAAAGCTTCCTCCTTTCTCAGCTACTACTTCAAAGAACTTTACAGATGTTCTGTCTTTAAAAATAATAATAAAAGGCTATACACAAAAATAGAAAGAAATTTATTTGATAATGATTTGTTTAAAATGGGTATAGCTTGTATTAGATAAGTACAAAAGATATTAGCCAGGTATATAAGTTACCTTTCTGGTTACAGTGACCAAAGACCTAACAAAAGACAAATTAAGAGAGAAAAGAGGGTTTCTGTTTGAAGGTACATCCATCCACACTGGAAGGATAGCACATTACAGTAATCAACAACTACAACAACGTACCTTAGCCCTGCTGAGAAAAATCCCACAATTGTCCATATAGACAGCATATTAAAGTTGTCAGAATAAAAAAAATAAAATGTTCCTTCAAACATAGTGAGACAGGCAGATAATTTTTTTAAAGATTTATTTATTATATGTAAGTACACTGTAGCTGTCTTCAGACACACCAGAAGAGGGTGTCATATCTCGATGGTTGTAAGCCACCATGTGGTTGCTGGGATTCGAACTTGGGACCTCTGGAAGAGCAGTCAGTGCTCTTAACCGCTGAGCCATCTCACTAGCCCGATAATTTTATTTTATTTTTTTAATTTCTTTTCTGTTACTGGAATCTTTCTTAAGCACGGGTGGCTCCTGGCTTCTGACAGTCTTGCATTTGAGGTGGTCCAGGCCTTTGGGAAGAGGGTGTACGAGCGCATGGGGGAGTGAGGAGAGGCAGATTGTCTGGAATCTTCCTGGGGCCATGCCTGCACAGTCACTTTCACTCTGTGGGAGCTGAGCCCCAGCTCTCTTCCTGTCCTGAAGGGCACTGACCCTCCCTTGTCTCCCTGCAGCTCATCAGAACCGAGTGTCTGCCATCATCTTCAGCCTGGCCGCGGAGTGGGTGATCAGCACTGGCCATGACAAGTGTGTGAGCTGGATGTGCACGCGCAGCGGGAACATGCTTGGCCGCCACTTCTTCTCATCGTGGGCTTCCTGTTTGCAGTATCCTTGAGCCTGCCGACCCCTCCTCCCCACCCTGTCTCACCTTGCTGCTTAATTTGGAATTGAATTGTTAGTCGTTCTGAAGACAATGACCCCTGTGTTTCTGTTTCTTTAGTATAGAGCATATCTGAAAAATAATGACATAAATGTGTTTTCTGTGGGTGCTGTTAATAAATGTGTTTTCTGTGGGTGCTGTTAATTTTTTTTATACAAAGTTGTAGAGCCAGGCTAATGCCTGCCCTTCATTCGTTGCATTACAAAATGGAAGATTGCGCCTCACCCTGTGCTTTACAAGTGGGACTGCCAGGAAGTGGCATACAAAACTTCCTTTCATGCTTTTTTTTTTTTTTTTTTTTTTTTT
>JADRCC010097906.1:0-16265 GCA_019843855.1 Hylomyscus alleni
TGGGAGCTGGAGCACAACAAGTAGGAGGGTATGAGACTTGGGGTAGAGTAGGGAGTATATTGAGATAATGAGATAGTGGGAAAGTTTTGAGAGAAGGCAGCCTACCTGAGTTTCTTCCCAGTCTTTGAAGTCTCTAGTAAAGCTGAGAATCTCTGCCCCAGGGTGGTGAGTGGCAGGAGTAGCAGGGCATCTTTGCCTAGTTGGGTGCTGGGGTAAAGAGACTAGGAGGACTGGGAATAGGATGAACAGAAGCTTAGAGTGGGGGAGTTTAGGGTAGGCAGCCCAACTGGACTTCTCTGAGTCTGTGAGGTCTCTAGTACAGCAAGGAGTTATGCTCCTGTTCGAGACTGGGACACAGCAAGCAGAATTAAACAGAAGTGGAGATAGAGTAGGGGACACTGAGATAGAGAGTGGAGAAGTTTGGGGGTGAACAAACTATCTGGGTTTCTACCAGTCTGCAGGACCTAGCAGAGCAGGTAATAACTGCTCATTTGTATTTATAAACACATTTCCATCACTGTGTAGTTGCTTGTATTCTAATGTTAAAGGGGTCCTCCAGATCAGTTTGCACAAGAGGGTCTGCACATAGCTTTTGGAAACATGTCTTCAGTGAATTCTGATTGGTAAATAAAGATGACAGCAGCCAATAGTTGGGGAGAAGAGAAAGAAGTGTGGCTTTTGGGTCTTCTGGGTTTGGGACCATGAGGAGAAAGGAAGGGAGAAACACCATGCCTGATGTGTGGCCAAGAAAGAGAACCAGAGTCACCATATAAGGAGGCCATGAGGACATGGCTCAGAGAGCTACTCAACTGGGTCTAGATCAGCCAAGATGGAACATAGAGATTAGAAGTATTAACTCGGAATTATTGGCGGAAGGCAGATTCTATCAACATGAAGGCTAGGCAGTAGCCCAGCTATTCTGATGTTTAAGGCATATTAAATTTAAGGGCTATGAGTGTGTCTTTCATTATGGAACATGAACCACTGTGGCAGGTAGCAACTCCATGCCAGGATTTTATTAAAACTTTAATGCTCCATTACTTAATTTTCATGCATTGTCATAACAATATGCCAGAGAGCAGCTTACTGGGAATATATTTTCCTACTCTTCTGTAGTTTAGAAGTTCAAAATCAAAGAGTTGGCAGAATGTTTTTCTCTGTTGTGTTCTGAGGATGCAATCTTGTCAGAATCTTACTGACTACAGACTGCTCTCTGCTTGCTATATTTGGGGGTATGGGAGGGTCACCCTGGTATCTCTTCTCTGAGAAAAACTAATCAAATTGGATTCAGAATCTATCTTAATCATTTCCTTTAATATATTAGTTCATTATAAGCATCCTTTCAAGTAGAATCATATTTATTGTTAGGGCTTCAAAATATGTTTCTATTGAGCAGGATTTAACATTCAGTGCTTAATAATATTCATAAATATAAACAATTATTTTTATGTTTTCCATACTACTGAAGGATAAATTTTTCCTTCATCATTAGGTTTCTTTTGAATTGTTTTTTGTACATTGTTTTTTATATACATTGGTATATATTATTATTGATATAAAAAGGAAAATTTTATTTGTTTTTGAACATTTTCCTGCTCTTATGAAGAAGGTTACTACAAACTTTAATCTACATCTACTTGTACATGTGCATATATCACAAATATCATCGGGTATAAATTTGATACTACAATGCACAGCTATTCAAAATGTGTCTTTTCAATGGTAAATAGTACCAGACTATTTTTTTTTGTTGGAAGTAATTAAGATTCCCAAGTAATATAGATTAGAGTGTTTAATGAGCATATTCAACAGTAAATTTCTGAGGAGTGAGGACAAGCCTGTGAGCTCAGGAAAGACCATCACTGCTGGTCAGAGGAATCTGCCTGGAACCCTCAGAACACAGAATCTGAAGACCTACCTGAGACAGGAGCCATCTGGTTTCTGTCTGCACCTGCAGCTGACCCTCTGCCCCAGGGCTCCATATCCAAATAGTACTGGGAGAGAGCTGGTCTCTCAGACAAGTCTGTGAGAGCAGGTAAAACCATCACTTCTAGTCACATCCCTGGCCAAAGAGGAACCTGCCCAGAGCGACCAAGACACGGGATTAATGCTGGTTTTTAATAGCAACAAAAACAACAAAAAGCCCACATAAACATGGAAGCTGAACAATTCTCTACTCAATGATAAATTGGTCAAGGAAGAAATAAAGAAAGAAATTAAAGACTTTTTAAAATTTAATGGAAATGAAGGTACAACACACAAACTTATAAGACACAATGAAAGCAGTCCTAAGAGGAAAACTTATAGCCCTGAGTGCCTCCAAAAAGAAACTGGAGAGAGCAAACACTAGTAACATCACAGCACAGCTAAAAGCTCTAGAACAAAAAAAGAAAATACACCCAAGAGGAATAGATGGCAGGAAATAATCAAACTAAGGACTGAAACCAACCAAGTAGAAACAAAAAAGCACTATACAATCAACCAAACTAGGAGCTGGTTCTTTGAGAAAATCAACAAGATAGATAAGCCCTTAGCCAGACTAAGCAGAAGGGGCAGACACAGTATCCAAATTAAGAAAATCAGAAATGAAAAGGGAGATATAACTATAGAAACTGAAGAAATTAAAAAAAAATCATCAGATTCTATTACAAAAGCCTATGCTCAACAAAACTGGAAACTATGGATGAAATGGACAATTAGCTAGACAGATATCAAATACCTAAGTTAAATTACAATCAGATAAACCATCTAAACATTTATAATCCCTAAAGAAATAGAAACAGTCATCAAAAGTCTCCCAACCAAAAAAAGTCCAGAACCAGATGGGTTTAGTGCAGAATTCTATAAGACTTTTAAAGAAGATCTAATACCAATACTCTTCAAATTATCCCACAAAATAGAAACAGAAGGAACACTACCTGATTCATTCTATGAAGCCACAACTATGCTGATTCCAAAACCACACAAAGACCTAACAAAGAAAGAGCTTCAGACCAACTTCCCTTATGAATCAATGAAATTCTTACCAACAGAATCCAAGAACACATCAAAACAATCATTCACCACAATCAAGCAGGCTTCATCCCAGGGATACAGGGATGGTTCTATATACAGAAATCCATAAATGTAATACACTATATAAACAAATTCAAAGAAAAAAACCACGTGATCATTTCATTAGATGCTGAAAAAGCATTTGACAAAATTCATCATCCCTTCATGTTAAAAGTCTTGGAAAGATCAGGAATTCAAGATCTATACCCAAACAGTAAAATCAGTATACAGCAAACCAGTAGCCAACATCAAACTAAATGGAGAGAAACTTGAAGCAATACCACTAAAATCTGGGACTAAACAAGACTGCCCACTCTCTATCTATTCAATGTAGAATTGAAGTTCTAGCTAGAGCAATTAGACAACAAAAGGAGGTCAAAAGGATACAAATTTGAAAAGAAGAAATCTAAATATGTCTATTGCAGATGATATGATAGTATATTTCAGTGACCCAAAATTCCACCAGAGAACTCCTACAGCTGATTAACAACCTCAGCAAAGTGTCTGGATACAAAATTAACTCAAACAAATCAGTAGCCTTTCTTTATTCAAAGGATGAACAGAATGAAAAAGAAATTAGGGAAACAACACTCTTTGCAATAATCACAAACAATATAAAGTATCTTAGTGTGACTCTAACCAAGAAAGTGGAAGATCTTTATGACAAGAACTTTAAGTCTCTGAAGAAAGAAATCAAAGAAGATCTCAGAAGATGTAAAGATATCCCATGCTCATGGATTGGCAGAATTAATATAGTAAAAATGTCCATCTTGCCAAAAACAATATACATATTGAATGGAATCCCCATCAAAATTCCAACTTAATTCTTCATAGAGTTAGAAAGAGCAATTCTCAAATTCATCTGGCATAACAAAAAACTCAGGATAGTGAAAGCTATTCTCAACAATAAAAGAACTTCTGGGGGATTCAGCATCCCTGACCCCAAGCTGTACTACAGGGCAATAGTGATAAAAACTTCATGGTATTGGTACAGTGACAGGCAGGTAGATCAATGGAATAGAATTGAAGACCCAGAAATGAACTCACACACCTATGGTCACTTGATCTTTGACAAGGGAGCTAAAACCATTCCAGTGGAAAAAAGACATCATTTCCAACAAATGGTGCTGTTTCAACTGGTGGTCAACATGTGGAAGAATGCAAATTGATCCATTCTTATCTCCCTGTACAAATCTCAAGTCCAAGTGGATCAAGAACCTCTATATAAAACCAGATACACTGAATCTAATAGAAGAGAGAATGGGGGAAAAGTCTCAAACACATGTGCACAGGGGAAAAAATCCTGACTAGAACACCAATGGCTTATGCTCTAAGATCAAGAATCGACAAATGAGACCTCACAAAATTGCAAATCTTCTGTAATGCAGAGAATACTGTCAATAGGACAAATTGGCAACCAACAGATTGGGAAAAGATCTTTACCAATAGTACATCTGATAGAGGGCTAATATCCAATATATAAAAAAGACTCAAGAAGGTAGACTCCAGAGAACCAAATAACCCTATTAAAAATTAGGAACAGAGCTAAACAGAATTCTTAACTGAGAAAACTTGAAAGCCTCAGAAATACCTAAAGAAATGTTCAACATCTTTAGTCATCCAGGAAATGCAAATCAAAATGACCCTGACATTCCATCTCCCACCTGTCAGAATGTCTAAGATCAAAAACTCAGATGACAGCAGATGCTGGCAAGGATGTGGAGAAAGAGGAACATTCCTCCATTTTTGGTGGGATTGCAAGCTGGTACAACCACTCTGGAAATCAGTCTGGCATTATTTTCAGAAAATTGGAAATAATGCTACCTGAGGACTCTGTTATACCACTCCCAGAAGTGGTATATACCCAGAAGATGCTGCAACATGTAATAAGGACACATGCTCCATTATGTTCATAGCAGCCTTATTTATAATAGCCAGAATCTGGAAGGAATCTACATATCCCTCAACAGAGGAATGGATACAGAAAATGTGGTACATTTACATAACCATGATGTCATGAAATTCGCAGGCAAATGGATGGAACTTAAGAATATTATCCTGAGTGAGGTTAACTCAGTCACAAAGGAACAAAGAAGGTATGTACTCACTGATAAGTGGATATTAGCCCAAAATTTAACACAAATCATCGACTATATGAAGCCTAGGAAGAAGACCAAAATGTGGATGCTTCAGTGCTTTTTAAAAGGGGGAACAAAATACTCACAGGAGGAAATATGGAAACAAAGTATGGAGCAGAGACTTAAGGAAAGGTCATTCAGAGACTGCCCCACCTGGGGATCCATCCCATATACATCCAGTAAACCCAATGTTATTGTGGATGTTGAAAAGCTCTTGCTGATGGAAGCCTGATATGGCTGTCTCCTTAGAGGCTCTGCCAGAGCCTGAGAAATACAGAGACGGAAGCTCGCAGCCAATCATTGGACTGAGCTTTGGGGTCCCGGATGGAAGAGTTGGAGAAGGGAGTGATGAAGCTGAGGGGGTTTCCAGCCCCATGTAGGTAGCAACAGTGTTAACAGGCTGGACCCCCCAGAACTCCTGAGGACTGGACCACCAACCAAAGAATACACATGGAGCATCCCATGACACTGGCCACATGTGGGACAGAAGATGGCTTTGTTGGACATCAGTGGGAGGAGAGACCCTCGGGCCTGAGGGTTTTCGATGCCCCAGTGTAGGGGATGGGAGGATGGGAGTGAGTATATGGGGGGGCATCCTCATTAGACATACGGGGAGCAGGATGAGATAGGGGCTTTCTGAAGGGGATACCTGGAAAGGAGAAAACATTTGAAATGTAAATAAAGAAAATATCCAGGGGCTGAGGAAGAGTAAATTTCCAACTACTTGATGTGGAAGTTCTACTTAATGGAAGAACTCCACAAGTATTACCACAAGTCTTTCTTTTATAATGCAAATTGACCATCTTTAGCTGTTCATAAGGCCATTTAGAATTATTATCCCCCAAAATATAATAGAATCTGTTTTCAACTGTTTCCTCTCTGTATATTTTGTTATTAAATATCAGTTAATCACAGACATCTTTTAAACAGGATGAAATGATGGAAAATCTTGTTATGGTTGCTAATGTCATTTCTCAAGAGTGAAGGGACTCTTAAGTTCACTTCAAAAAGGTTCTTTCCCTAAGAGAGTTAATGACAACAGAGCAGGTTTATCCTGTATGCCTCCAATTTGGATCTGGGGACAGAGATTATACCCTAGGTTTTCTACATGATTTTCATAATTAAAGCTCAAATGGACTACCCAGAGATGTGGACAATGTATACTTTCATGTATCTACAATATCTGATTCTGAACCGAGTGCTCTTCTGTTTGTTGCAATGGATGTGTGACTGCTTCAGCTGTTTCCCTATATTGTGTTTCTTCTTGAGAGAAATGAAACATCTTCCTGCAGTTCTTAGCTAAGGTGTGTATCTCACCTAAGTCAGCCTGTCAGATAAGGAATAGAATGTACATTCTTCTGTACCAGTAAATATATTTGGGTCTCTTTTTGTGGCTTCCTGTCCCTCTGCCTGTATCTGCTTCTCTCCATTTTGGTCTCTCTTTCTCATTGTCTGTCTTTCTGTTCACATCTCAAATCTTAAGGATCATGTCATTGATTAGCAAAAAGTTCCCTATGTAGTAATTCACCTTGCCGTCCTAACCTGTCTAAATTTAAAATAAAAGGCCAAGTCCCCAAAACTTTTCCATGGTATATTTTTCTTAAGCATATCCATTTTTGAAACATAGGAGGAAAATAACATGTAATGTTAACACATAATTTTTGTTGTGTTTTTCTTCCAACTTCTTTTCAAATCTCTGTGACTTTTGCTGTGATAACCTCTGATGTTCACATTACAGGTGGTATTCTTGGCTTCTGAAGTTTGCTTTCTTGGCAACCAGTAAGCCATTTTCTATTTTATGTTACTTCCTTTTCTTGATGTTTTTGTTCTTGAACAGATGTAAAGAGAGATAAAGAGAGACAGAGAGGCAGAGAGGCAGAGAGGCAGAGAGACATAGGATCTGGCATGGGCTTTTGAAACTACAGGGCCCACTCCCAGTGACACAATGGTCTCTAGCAAGTAGTCCTAATCCTTACCCAGTAGTTTCATTAACTGGTGACTAAGCATTCAAATATAGGACTCTATGGGTATTGTTTTCATCAAACTACTATAAGGGGGAAATGGCATGTGGACCAAAAGGTTATAAGAACACTATCTAAAATTTCAGAAATCTGAAACATCTCTACAATATGCTGAAGCTGAAAGAAGAGAAAATGAGGAATAAGCTTAAGTGCATTGTCATAGGAAACAACTTTCTGCACAGAAATCCAACAACTCAGACACTAGGATCAACAATTAATAAAAGGAACCTTATGAAACTGAAAAGTTTCTGTAAGGCAAAAGGTAGTGTTTAAAGGACAAAATATGAGTCTACAGAATGGGAAAAATTTCACCAACTACATATCCAACAGAGGGCTAATATTCAAAACATATAAAGAACTCAAGAAAGTGGACTTCAACAAACTAAATAATCCAATTAAAAATTGAATAAAATTCTAAACAGAGAATAGTTAACAGAGAAATGTCAAATTACTGAGGAACACTTAAAAATGATTGTAGAAGCCAGAGGGATCAAGTACACTATGAGAACATGGCCTACAGAATCTACTAAGCAAGGCCTCATAGGGGCTCATACACACTGAACTGACAATCAAAGATACTGTATGGCTCCAAGCTAGGTCTTCTGCATACACCTTATTGTTGTACACTTAGTATATTTTGGGACTCCTACCTCAGTAGTAAGGGGTGTTTCTGATTCTTTTGCCTATGCTTGGAACCCTGTTCCTCCCTCAGGATTGTCTCATTTAGCCGTGATATGAGGGTTTGTGCCCAGTTTTATGCTAATTAGTTATGTAGAGTTTTATAGATATCCCTAGGAGGTCTTTTTCCCTAAGGTAGTCAATGACAACATAACAATTTTATTCTGTATAACTCTAATTTGGATCTGGGGACAGGGATTGTACCCTAGGTTCTCTACCTAACTTTCAAAATTAGAGCTCATAGGGGTTTCCCAGGAGAAGTGGACAATGTACAAATTCATGTATCTATCATATCTGATTTTGAAATTATTCCTTTTCTGAATGTTGTAATGGATGCATGACTGTTTCAGATGGTGCAGTTCTTTCCCTTTGTTGTCTTCCTCCTAGAGAGAAATGGAAGAGCTTTCCCATGCCTCTTAGCGAAAGGTATCTGTGTTCATCATATAAGTTAGCCTGTCAGATCAGGCATAGAATCTATGCACATCTGTACTACTGGTTATGTTTGGGTCTCCCTCTGTGTCTCTCTGTCTGTCTCTATCTCTGTTTCCATCTACCCTTCTCATTGTATGTCTCTCTTGTCAGTAAGCATTTCAAATTGCAAGGATCATGTCATCAAATGGCTAACATTTCTCTATAGAGCATTATTTCTTGCACTGAGAACTGTCCAGTCTTTGAGTTAAAAGGGCACTCCTTCCCTAAGAAACCCTCTCCACAGAATATTTTTCTTAAACTTACCCATTTTTGAAAGAAAGCAGAAAATCATGTTTTTTGCTTATACTTAATATTAACACACAATTTTTGTTGTGTTTTCTTCTAACATCTTCCCAAATCTCTGTGACTTTTGCCATAATAGCTCCTGCTGCTCCTGTGCTAGCTAGTATCCTTGGCTTCTCCAGTCTGCTTTCTACCTGGCAGCCAGCAAGGCATTTACTGTTTTCTGCTACTTTATTTTTCTTGTGTGTTACTGTTCTTGAACAGATGGAAATTTTTTCATAACATATTACTTATATCTGCCTGTTCCTCATACATTCTCCAACTTTTACTTTTCTGTGACTGGTTGTTACCTTGGTTTTCCTTGTTTTTCAAAATCTTTAGGACTGTCCTTCCAAATATTTACATAGAGACCCATTCTTACAATCTTCCTATGTATGTTCTTCCATTAAAGACTCTTTATAGAACATATATCAGTTTCTCCAACACCTTGGCGTCTTGTGACCTGACATTCTTTTAAAATGATGGATACCTATTTCTCTAAAGTAATTTCTGAATGTATCATATATTCTACATAAAATAACATAAGAATTTTACTTATTATAATATTTCTCAAAATACCAAAGTATTAGAAAGCATGTACTTGTGGACAGATAAATAATTAGCATTTTCATTGTGATAAGTTAATTACTGCTAAAACAGAAATGAGTAAGAAATGAATTATAATGAATTTTAAGCAATAGTACAGGAATCAGTTTTCTTTATACAAAGTGAGATTGATGATACATAGACATTTAAAAGATTGTCTTGACCAAGTTGGGAGACTTCATAGATTAACTGTGTTTAAGGATTTGAAAGGGTTAAGAGGCAAATAGTGAGATCATTCACAGAGACAAACTGGCCACTGTACAAGACTTGAAATAGAATATAACCGCAGAGTTCTTTCAGCAGCTAGGTTAACTTTAATTTTATCATGTTATTTTTCATAGTGTTTAGTGATTATTCACTTACATAGGGAATGATTATGGAAAAAAGAGAGAATGCCAATTTTGCAACAGAAAAAATGTGTAGGAAATGCATAAAAAGTAACCATCTTTGGCTTAAAAACTCATGTTAAAAATAAAGCAGGTGACATTTGCTTTTGCTAGAATGACACAAGGAATTTCCTTGGATGGTCCAAGAAGTGGATGGAAAGTCAAGTATTTCAAGGTGCTCTGTGTACTTGAATGAGATGTGTAGGTTTAAGTTGAAGATGTCATATAGAATCAAGGAATCAAGGTCATTTTACGCAGCCTGGGAAGACTGGTAGAAGAGTGAATACAGTGATTGAGAGACTCTTTATGGGAAGGTTTCAAAGCTGCTTATAAGCTCTTGTTGGTCCTTACATTGTTGGCACAGACTCATTCACTTAATGCTTTGGATCTCTGTACATCCTGTTTTCAGTAATTCCCCACTTCTTGACATTTCACAGATCCAAAGCTCCCTGGGTTATACTATCTAGATTTAATTCTTGAAAAGGAAGCCTTACATAATTGCTTTCAAGAAAGGTTAAAAGAAATGAATAGTCATAGAAATCACGTTGATTTTCTATTTGCTGTTACCAATATACACATTAATTCCTTAATCTAAACTTTGTCTTGGTAATATCCAGGTGCCTTGAGATAGAACTGGGTCTGATTTGATAATCATTCTGTTGTTTTCAAGGTTGGCAAATTATGTCTGTTTCCAAAGCATCACTAGCTTATTACTATGACAAAATCTTCATTTTAGGATTATAACACCCAAACTAATGTTATTTTCCGTACTGGTGATTCATAAAATATTCCCACAGTATAATAGACAATCTCACTTCTTTTCTTTTCCATTTCTTCTTTCACTCACAGTAGAGAGGAAGAACATGAGAAATGATAATGACAGCACTGTGTCTGAGTTCATCCTCCTGGGGCTCCCCATTCGAGCAGAAGACCAAGCTCTGTACTCTGCCTTGATCCTGGTTGTGTACCTGACAACTGTGCTGGGGAACCTGCTCATCATCCTGCTCATCAGGCTGGACTCTCACCTCCACACTCCCATGTACTTCTTCCTCAGCCACTTGGCCTTCACAGACATCTCTTTCTCATCTACTACAGCTCCAAAGATGCTAACAAATATGCTGACACACAGTCATTTTATCTCATATGCTGGATGTGTTTCCCAGGTATACTTTTTCACATTTTGGGGGAGCACTGATAGCTTTCTGCTGACGTCCATGGCCTATGACAGGTATGTGGCCATCTGTCACCCTCTGCACTATACCATCATTATGAGTCAGACCCTCTGTGTTCTTCTAGTAGTTATGTCCTGGACTTTATCTTTGGCCAATGCCCTTGTTCACACCCTTCTCTTGGCTTGCCTATCTCACTTCAGAAACAATACCATCTCCCACTACTTTTGTGACCTCTCTGCCTTGTTGAAGCTGTCCACCTCAGACACCACCATCAATGAGATGGCCATCCTTATTTTAGGTATAGTGGTCATTACCTTGCCATTCATATGCATTCTGGTCTCTTATGGCCACATTGGAGTCACCATACTGAAAACTCCCTCCATCAAGGGAATCTGCAAAGCCTTGTCCACATGTGGCTCTCACCTCTGTGTAGTTTCTTTGTACTATGGAGCCATCATTGGGCTATACCTAGTCCCCTCATATAATAATACTAATGACAAGGATGTCATTGTGTCTATGATGTATGGTCTGGTCACACCCATGCTGAATCCCTTTATCTATAGTCTGAGGAATCGAGACATGAAAGGAGCGCTGAGAAATATCCTCAGCAGAACAAAATGATGCACTTTTTCCTTCCCATTAGCTGCCTACAACTCCTCCCTGATTTGAGGCATGGAATGTTTTCTCTCTGAATGGCCATGTTTTTAACACATTTTAATCTGACCTTCATGCTAATATTTTTTTTGTTATTCTTTTCAGTTTATTTCTTTTAATTAATTACTTTATTTACATTCCTGATGTTGCTCTGCCTCCCAGTTGCCCACAGTTCTTCATCTCATTTCCCTTCGTTTTGCCTCTGTGAGTGTGCTCCCCTTGCCCCCTGCCCTGGGTATCCCCATTCCCCGGGCCTCAAATCTCTACAGGATTTGGTTTATCCTCCAACTGAGGCCAGATAAGGCAGCCATCTCACACATATGTGTTGAGGGCCTCAGACCAGTCCATGTATGCACTTTAGTTGGTGGCTTAATGTCCAGGAGCTCCCAGGGGTCCAGGTTAATTGATTCTGTTGGTTTTCCTATGGAGTTGTCATTCCATTCAGCTTCTTCAATCCTTTCCCTGACTCTTCCATAGGGGTTTTCAATCTCAGTCTAATGGTTGGATGTATATATCTGCATCTGTCTCAGTTAGTTGCTGGTAGAGCCTCTCAGAGGACAACCACCCTAGGCTCCTGTCTGTAAGCAAAACAGCATCAGTAACAGTGTATAGCTTTGATGCCTACCCATGAGATGGATCCCATGTTGTGCAGTCACAGGATTGACTTTCCTTCAGTCTCTTCTCCATTTTTGTCCCTGTGTTTCTTTTAGACAGAAACAATTTTAATTCAGAAATTTTGACAATGGGTTGGTAACTCTGTCCATGTACTTGGGGGTCTTTCTTTTTCTTTCTTTTTTTAAAGCTATCTTTTATTTATTTATTTTTTTACAGTTTATTGCTATCCCTCTTCAGGTATGCCTTCCAATAGTTCCTCATCCCATTCCTCCATCTCTGTCACCACAAGGATGTCCCCACTCTCTATCCCTCCACCTCCATATTCCCACCCCACCCCTCCAGACCTCCTCACTCTCTGGGGCTTTAAGTCTCTTAAGACTTACTGCTTCTTCTCTCACTGAGGCCAGAGAAGGCAGTCCTCTGCTGTATATGTGTTGGGGGCCTCAGACTGGTTCCTGTATGCTGACTGGTTAGTGGCTCAGTGTGGGAAAGATCTCTGGTGTCCAGATTTGTTGATACTACTGATCTTCCTATTGGGTTTCCCTCCTCCTCAACTTCTTCCAGCCTTTAGGGAAAGCACACGGGTTCCCAACTTCAGTCCATTATTTGAGTGTAAGTATCTGCATCTGTCTAGTCAGCTCCTTGTTGGATCTCTTGGAGGGCCCTTTCTATCTAACGGAGGTAGCCTCTTCAGGTTCTTTATCCCCACTGCTGAGCATTTCAGGTAAGGTCACTCCCATTGAGTCCTAGGAGTCTCTCACATCCCAGGTCTCTGAGACTTTCTAGAGGATCCCCCCACACTGCAACTGCCAGAAGCTGCATATTTCCATTCATGCTCCTGGCACTCTGGGCTTCTCTTCTGTTCCCCTATACCTGATCCTGTCCTCTTTCCACCCAGGCCCCTCTCCATCTCTCTGTATCCCATGATATTGATAATCTTGGGAAAGGGTTTTCTAATATAGATATACATAAGCACTTCCTGTCTTTCCCTTGGGACATAATATTTTTCCACAAACAGTTTAAAATTTAATGTTAGACTTTTGTCTTCTCTTGCATACCTTGTCAGTTTTAGAACAACATTTTTTCTCTCCAAGAAAATTTTTCTTTGGATAGGTTTACTCTCATTTAAAAAAAGTTTTTTGCAGGATATTTAAAATTTTTGTAGCTCCACATATTCTAGAATTTGCTATATAGACCATGGCTGCCTTGAACCTGTAGAGACCTGCCTTCTTCTCCCTCCTGAGTGCTGGAATTAAAGGCATGAATCACTATGCACAGCTTGATCTTAATTTTTGTATTTAATTTAATAATGTTTTGAATTTTCTGATATTAGTAAGCTTAATTAGAAACTATATCTCAGATACACCACTAATGAACTGGTTATGTTCACTGCAGAGTGGGGCTCATCAGCCTGATATTCATATGTCTTCTGGCCTCTTATGTACACATTGGAGTCACCATCCAAATTTATCCATGGAATTTTGCAACCTCTCACTTATGTGTTTCATTTAAATTGACACTTGAAGTTATAATTTTCTATGATAAGAGATGTTTCTATGCATATATGTGTTGTATAATGAACAAATAAATAGGACTGTCTTTTAAATGTTTGTCATATGTTGAGATATATATGCTCAGAATTCTTTGCTGTACTAGTTTTGTTCTATACACTGCATCATCATTGTCATCGTTGTCATCATCATCATTATCCCTTTTTCCACTACTATGAAGTCAACAGCATAGTTTCTTCCTTTATTCAAATTTCATATACACAGACTAGTTTTTTCCTCCTTCCTACAAAATTTGCTCATCATTTTGTAATTGTTCTTCATTGTTCAATTTAATTTGGAATGTATTCTTAGATTGATATTAACTATGCAGTTACCTTCTTTTTTTTCCTCCAAATCAATGGTCTATTGATTTCAGGTGGACAAAATGGGTACAGGTTCAAGGTGGTAAACAGGGCTTTGGAAACCTCTTTGTTTAGGGATATCAAGTTTATGTAATGTATAAAAGTAAGAAGATAAATTTTTGAATGGCCTTTTATATGGTGCTGTAATTATGTGTAATTAGTCTTTTCTCATTAGTGTTCTGTGCCCAAGGGTATGGTCTGAAGAATGGTTATGCACAGGATTATGAAGTGTAGGCAATATGGACAGAGCTTAATCAGTTCTGCAGCACAACTTAAGCTAGCTAAGAGTTACAGGCAGACTTCTCCTGGCAGCAGCACCTAATAGCTTATTCAATTCCAGATTGTCATTCCTAAACACATTCACATATGAGGAAAATAAAATATATATGTATATACAAATATATATATACATATATATGTATATCAATAGTAAAGATGAGGTTTTGCTTTTGAGAGGGAATGGGGACACAGGGGAGGAGTAAGAAGAGGGAAATAGGAGGGGAGGAAATGATGTAAATATAGTACTGGTATGAAAATCTGAAAAAATTAAAGCAAAAAATTTCTTCCAACTATACTGTGTTCTAACATAAAAAGAGCTTTGAACTTAATTCCATAAATAAATTGTCCTCTATTTCCATCTGAAATGATGAATCTGTGTTTTTGTTTTTGGAAAACCTCCTTGGCTGAGGCAAAGTTTTTAGCTTCATTAATGGTAACCAATTACTCTGACAGATATTTTCATATCTAGGGATTATTATGAAGAAAGAGATTCAAGTAGAGAGAACTTAGTTACTCTTCTGCTGATACTCAAGCAATTTTAGTAGATGTGCTTCTCAGACTATTGGGTGTGAAGCTGAGTCCTTAGATTGGTATACCACTTGGAAACTTCTGAAATCTGAGCTCCTTTTTCTTGTCACTGAAATTTTTATTAATACTTATAAAAGATAAAAGAAAGTCTATGGAAAATAATATACACGTAACATTCACCATTGACATATATGTACATATAACATTGTATTATACACATATATTCATATATGTGGCATTTAAATTAATACTATTAAAACATTCGTGTACAAATCACCAGGCTTAAATGATAAAAAGCAATACTAAAAGTGCTGAAGTTTCTTTGGTCCCTTGTCAATATATCTTCTTAATTTTTGAAGACAGTGTCTTGACTGTTTCTTTTTTATCAGCATATATTAACTATACAAAGTGTTGGCATTTTGTTTCTTTTTGAGACAAGGTCTTACCACATGGGCTTGAACACCATATACACTGAGACCAGATTGAATCTTTGGTTAATACAGAGCATTTAGATCATATAGTTCATGTACAGCATGCCTGTCTTTAGCTCAAAGATATCTGCCTGGCTTTGACTATTAAGTGCCAGGATTAATGACATTTACCATCACGTCTGTCTCAAGGTGATGAGTTTTCATTTATCTTTGTAATGTATATAATACAGTTTGAGGGTGCTGACTTCCTCTGTTACTTTCTCTTCCATTTGTTCACCATCTCTGAAAGTCCTCTTTTTCCTTTTATACCCTCTTTTTCAAAATTACATATGAGAACATTTGTGAAGCTTGTCATTGGAAGTCTGAGTCATTTTACACATTAATCTCCATTTCTACCATGCCTACAAGTTACATGATTTCATTCTTTATTAATGAATAACTTGACTCTTTTCCCTTTTATTAAATAATATTTTGAATTTATTCTTTGAACATTTCATACATGTCTGCGATGTATTTTTATCATATAACCCCCCAACTATCTACCTCTAGCTCCTCTAGTGAGGAACATAACATGTCTCCCTTACAGAGTTAAATTAGTACTACCCATATGCACAGGGGTGTGGGATCTTCCATTGTGACCTGGGGAACATATCAACAGCAAGATTTGCAAAGAAACATGACCCTACCTCATTAGCTATTACCCATTTGTACCTACTGTGACAAGGTTGGGACCTCTGGAACCCCTCCCTTTCCAATGCTGGGATCCTAACTATAGTGATCTTGTGTGAGTCTTGTGGGTAACCATAGCTGCTGTGCATTCACAGGTATAATGGCCATGTGAAGTCTAGAAGAAAGCATTTCATAGCTTTCTCCATACTTCTCTGGTTCTTGTATTGTTTCTGCCCTCTCTGCAGTGATATTCCCTGAGTCTAGGGTGAAGAGCTGTTAGAAACCTCTGCATTAAACACTAAGCTGAAGAAAGTTTTTCTGCTCAATGGTAAGAGCAGCATAAATCTATAGGTATAAACATAAATACTT
>JADRCC010097917.1:0-10176 GCA_019843855.1 Hylomyscus alleni
AAAAAAAAAAAAATCATCAACTGCAGTAGGGTCATAACTGGGAAGTGGCCATGTTTTTGTCTCTCTAATTCTCTTAAACACCCTGAAGATACTACAGAAGGGGACATAAATTACCTGCAATCCTGTGTTCCATGGCACTTCCAAAATAAAATCTTATCACTTAGCTTTCTTCCTAAATGAACTTTTTACATTTTAGCCTGTGAACCCAATGATTACTTTACTGCTTTCAAAAACTCTCTTTTATTTTAATTTATAGACAAGATATCTCTATAGAGTCCAACTGCCATTGAATTCATGATCCTGATGCCTAGGTCTCTAGGGTGTGGGTTTATAGGTCTGAGATACCAAGATTCTTATTTTCTAAGCTATAGAACAAAGAAAACCCTGTTGCTGAACTTTGTCACATAAATTGGGTGGAAAAACTTTTTCCCTTTTTATAACAAAGTCAGTGCAGTGTAGATTCTCCATGGTTGATTATAAGTCAATTTGGCTCTAACCTTTGGCATATTTCTTGCTTCATGTATTACTGCCTTTGGCTGGGTCCTCTATTGTTCTAAAGCATCAAAACTTGAATTGCTAAATATTTTATTGGCTTGTCACTTTTGCTATTGTAAAATTACCAAATCACAGACATATTAAAACCAGATTGTCAAATGAGTGACTATTCTATTTTGCTCAGAAATAAGTAAAATTTTACCTTTCTCTCCAATTTAATTTCAAATTCTATTGGTTGGTATTCTGAACTTTGTAAGATATTTTACACATTGCTTTACTAATCCCATTATATTTTATATAATTAATCTTAACTTACTATTCATTGAATAATTGATGAGATTTAGAATGGCATGCTACAGTTTCACTAGTAGACTGAAATAGTGTTTGAGTTAGAAGTCTTTGTTTTTCTTTTCTTTTTTCTTTTTATTCTTTGATCTATTTTACAGTCTAGTCGTTATTCCCCTCTAGTTGTGCCTTTTGACTGTTCCACATCCCATACCTCCTCATCAACCCCCTGTCTCTAAGAGTGCCCTACCCCCACTCCCAACTCTACCAGACCTCCCTACTTCCTTGGGCCTCAATTCTCTTGAGGTCTAGGTACATCTTCTCTCATTGAGTCAACACCTGGCAGTCCTCTGCTGTATATTGGTTGGGGTCCTCATATCAGCTGGTATATGTTGCGTGGTTGGTGGCAAGATAACTTCTCTGTAAAGTTCTGGCTATTCATGGACTTACTCTGTAGACCAGGCTGTTGAGATTCACCTACCTTTGCTTCCAGAGTGCTGGGATTAAAGGTGTGCCTAGACTGTCACTTAGAGCCTTCTTACAGGCAAGCAGAGGTTTAATGGCCTGTCTTTTCCAACAGCTAATGTATTCTGGAAACCAATCAAAGTAAAACTATGACATTGTAGTTTAAGTGCCAGCAAGTATGTTTCTTATTAAATATCTTCATTCAGTACTTTGCTGCTTATTTTTATTTTCTACATTTTAACAAATATTTCTTTCTAGCCACTGTAACTATAAATTGGCAAAAATTAAAACTAATGCTCATTTTCTAGATTTTCATCCAAGACTTTTCTTTCTGTCAAATTTGTTTGGTTTTTACTTGTTTTTCTTTGTTAACAAATAACTAGCAATTTCACAATCATATAAAATGTGGAAAAGTAAATGACTTTTGAATTCCTATTTCCAGAGGCTAGAGAAATGACCCTGTAGTTAAGAATACATGTTGTTCTTCTAGAGGACCAGAATTTGGTTCCCAGTCCCCATATCATCCACTTGTAATGCCAGTACCAGGGCATCCAGTGCCCTCTTGTGGCCTCAAGAACACCTGTAGTCACAGGCATGTACAACCCCCATGCATATGTATATAATAATGCACAGATATAATTTATAAAATAAATTTAAATAAAATATCATAATAAAATAAAGTGAAATAAAACCATTTTTTCCTGATGTAGCTAGTGATAATAGAAAACAATTAGATTTATGAAGAGGAAAATGTTTTCATTCTAAATATTCATATAAAACCACACCCTGTTAGGTGTGCTTAATGGAAGGGATTTAAAACTTTAACTTTGCATTAAATATTATCATAGTCTTTAATATATAGTGTTAATTTCTCTTCTTGGCTCTCTCTCTGTTGAATAGAATTCATCAATTTTTTTTAAATCACACCTTCCACTATTTCATGTCTTCTATAACTATGACCATCTACATGGTATTTTCCTGGGTGTCTTAGAATTCAAATCCTATTGGGTCCTGCTTTCTGAATGTTTATGAGTTTATTGAAAAAAATATTTGCAATTATAATTAAGAATATATGATAGATATATTACAAAGAATTCCTTCATCAATACCACCCCTAATTCTATATTTATTTACAAAATCAAGATTATTTTGTCTATTAAATACAAGTCTCTATTTTAAACCTCATCTTGTTTAATTATATAATTTTATATTCTTCTGCAGCATTAAAAAGAGGCTCATTTGTACCTTAAAAATTCCTACTAACCAGTGGGACTTTGAATGTTTGTTTTATGAATGGTTATATCAATAGGGTATTCATTGTAAATACTCAAAGTAGTGAGTGTTAGCTTGGGGTTAGGACTTTCTCAACCACTTTTCCAGGAATATGATCTGTAAGGGGGACAAAAAAAATTAGGAATTGATTTTGGACTGTAGAGGAATTTTAATCGAGCAACATGGCTGCTATGGTAAAGGATCATATCCAAAGACCCTCTATGGCTGTGTGATCTGGCTGGAATGACACATCTTTAATCCTTTTGGCTGAATACAGACATGCCCTTGGTACATTCATTTAATCCCATGTTTGAAAGTGACTTCTAATTGAGTGGCAGACACAATGACACAATCATAGAAAGATTTAACAGAATGAGTCAGAGATAGCATATGCTCAACTCTCAGGAGAACAGCACAGAAAAGAGAGGCTAGTTGTAACAGAGTATGGCCTTGTCTGGGCATCAATGGGAGGAGAGGCCCTTGGTCCTGTGAAGACTCAATGCCCCAGTGTAGGGGAATGCCAGGGCAGGAAGGCAGGAGTGGGTAGGTGGGTGGGTGGGAGAGCACCCTCATAGAAGCAGGGGGAGGGGATGGGATAGGGGGTTTCGCAGGGGGTGGACAGGGAAAGGGATAGTATTTGAAATGTAAATAAAGAAAATATTCAATAAAAAAAGTTTATACATAAAAACATAAAGAGCATTGCAGAGGTAGTCAGGAAGGGAAGGCAGTTCAGTGACTGCAGTTCAGGTGAGTTCAGGCAGTGCAGTGGTTGTCAGTTCAGAGCATTTCAGTTGAGTACAGCTGAACTCATTTTAGTTCACTTCAGTGTAGTTCAGTTCCTGCAGTCAGGAGAGTTTTTTCCCAAGTAGAACAGGTCAGTGAGAATTCAAGAGAAACAAATTTGAGTCAGTCAGCTTGGAGAGTAGTTTTGAACCAGAACTTCTGAATTGAACCAGTCAGTCAGAGTTCAGAAAAAGCTAGAATGGCTGAGCTTATACAGCAGTAAGCCTCTGAGATAACAATTATATCGGGTGAATAGAAATTACATTTACATTGGACAGTGATGGAGAAATGCCCCATTAGTTACTAGCACTCACTCACTAGGCATTGCTGGTTTATCTTTTCCTACAATTTTCATGTATATTTAGGTATTCTTTTCATTATATTTGAAGAAAATACCTCAGATATTAAATATTTTCACTGAAATAGCCCTAGAGAAGACAGATAACCTCTACATAAAGGATTTAGGGAAAACAGAATAAATGTATTTAAGGGACATTTTGAAAGGAAACAATGTATAGGACTGGTTTGTAACCACATGGCCTGACTGGACTATTTCCTATTTTTAATAGCCTTCAAAGAGTTGATCTGTTATTATTAAAGCAAAGATGGTATAGTAAAACCTCATTGTTCTCATTAGGTCAATGACATTTTTTGAGAGTAATATGACTACATCTGAATTAGTATCAGAAATAAGTCTGTGTTTTTGTTCTTCTCAATACTACAACACAGCTTCATGACTCTGCAAAAACGGTATTAGGAACTAATTTAGAAGCAGGAGATGCTCAGGTGCAACCCTAGAGATGGTAGATTCCAGTTCTCTTAGTTTTTGAAAGATTTCCAGGGTTTGAACAGGGCTGGGATGCAAGAACATCATAGAACCACTGTTCTGATACCCTGAAAATGTCATCAGATGAAATACTAATAAATACTTCAGGAGACAGACCACAGATCAAGAAAGAAGTCTCATGGCTGTTTGTGTGAGGCAGAACCGATGCCGGAAGAGCAGCCGGACATGCCTAAGCTTTTCCTGCCCTGCGGCAAATTTTGCAAGTCTACTGGGAAGTTTTGTCTCCACATTTGCTTTTTCTGCTATGGTCTATCACTGAACCTCACTCTAACCAAAGT
Organism: Hylomyscus alleni; assembly: GCA_019843855.1. NCBI lineage: Eukaryota > Metazoa > Chordata > Mammalia > Rodentia > Muridae > Hylomyscus > Hylomyscus alleni. The sequence continues at coordinate 4,426 of JADRCC010097917.1, forward strand.
CTCCACCATGCAAATTAAAGAAAAATAAATAAGGAAACACCAGAGTGGTGAAGATCTCTATTTGAAAAACTACACCAAGAAAACATGACGTAGGATTCATAGGGAAGGGCTGATTTATAGCCAAGGAAAACAAGCGCTGTATGGTAAGCAGAAGCAATTAGAGACGAGAGGAAGGAAAAATGCCAGGGCCTCAGAAGGGGCTCAGAAGGGACTGCAGAAAATTATTGTGTCTACTTGAACTGCGTCCTCGGGAGTAGAGGCCCACTTTCCTCATTGACGCGTCTGAAATTGCTCATTGGTGAGACTCACCTATGGTTAAAAATGTTTCAACAGTCAGGAAGTAATATACTGGATGGACAATTTTAAAACAAGTCCTGGATACTTAAGGCTTTCCCCTTCATTGATTTTTGTGAGCTCCTGCATAATATTGAAGTTGGGAGACTTAAGATGTGCTGCAGTATGACTCTTCCATTTCAGGAAAGGAAGAGAGTTTTCTCCATTTCATAAGTTCTTCCAAATTTGCTACCACTTAAATTAGCAGTGTCAGGGGAGAGGTCCTTGAGCGAGGTCTGAGGGTGTAATAGTCTTGACTGTCCAAGAATGGCTGTATACTGGAGTGGATTCCGGCTGTTATGTTATAAAGCATCTGTGATTCACGGCTGGTTATATTTACAAGTCAGACATCCCTTGTTATTTCCAAGTCAAGATTTTAAACTGAATAAAAGAATGCAAAAAAAAAAAAAAAAAGCAAATAGTGTGTTTTAGTTATAACTGCTGCTTAGCTCTGCATGGGTTTTTATTGATGGGATTAAACTTAATTACATTGTTCATATCAAAGCAAATGAGCATATTTCTGGGTCAGGAAAATACTTAAGTGGATAGAGATGTGATTTTGTTAAAATCCTGAAGCGGTGAAACTTGACTACCTTGCCCTGTGAAGACACTGCTGTTATTATGCGATTATTTTCCTTTACTAGAATAACAGCATATGTATCTTCAAGAATATGTAGTACAGACTGAGCATCTTCTGTTAAAAGTTTGGGAAGCCCAAGGCCTGTACAATGGTTAAATATTTTTAATATAATGCATTGAAATTCCTGCTTCAGCTAATGAGTGGCTCTCCAAATTATGGTCTCCAGTAGTTGCAGCTTTTAAAAGTTATATCATACTCTCATATAATTATCACTTTATATCCAAATATCTTAGTTCTAATTTATAGTGTGGTCATGGCTCACAGAGATGTCATAATTTATCAAATCCTTTTACCCTTACATCTCATCTCCACATCATCTCTAAAATATTACAGTGTAATTTTTAAGATTGCCAAGTATGACCTATCAAAATGAGACCTTGGTTGTAGCCCTCAGCAACTTCGACACAGTTCAGAAAAGCAATAGCCTAATGTCTAAATAAACAGGATTAGTTAATATCCTATAGTGTGTAGAAACTTCATACAAGTCACAGCAGAGTGAGACATTCAAACACAATATGTTTTATGTAAAATTGGTATCATATATCAAATGATTTTCAAGAGCCTACAGTTAGGAACAGAATAATGGAAAATATGAGATAGAATTTCAAGGTTAGGAAAAGGTCTAATAAGGATAATTATGAATGAATTAGTGGAAATTCATTGTAATTGCAAATATGATGCAGGGAGGGTAACCTTGCTATTCATTTGAAGAGGTTGAGAATGAATATTTAAAATCCTACAGCAGAACATGTGGAAACCTAGGTTATCATTTATAATAGTTTATACTCTTGATGTGTTTTCTAATATATTCTACACTCTCAGTATTAGTTGTTCCCATGTATATGATGAACACTTAACACTTCAGCTTTGCTTGGTGAGAAAGAGGCCACAGTTTTAGAGAAGCAAAGACTTGTCCACCTGGTTTGATGTGGATACAATACAAGGTCATGGTTTTTCAGATCTTATGTGATGATGCTGGGTCACTGTTTATGTTAGCCTCTCTAACGATGGTAATTCCTCCCTCCCTCCTTTCTTCCCTTCGAATTACTTATATCATATCACACTGAATTTCTGAATCTAATGTAAGCAAAAATGATAAGTGAAGCCACTAAGGAAGCCTACTGATACATTGTTATTGTACTGCTCAGTGCCTGTTTGTGGATTGTACACACATCAGTCTGTGCCTTTTAACTCTGTACCTTCTAGGATCAGTTGCTACTTGTGGATACATTGCTTTGTCTTGTTGAACCTTACACATCCTTTTTCCTTCCCTGCTGTTCCTGTTTCCTTGGCCAGAAAAGGAAAGGAATATGAATTGTACACCATAAGAAACTAGGCAAATAGGAGAATTTTTTTTTTGGAAGCAAGTAATATAGGTTTAAAACTTAATTTTCCAACTGAGGTCTGTACACATTCAGATCTTGATACTATAGAGACATAAATGTACCAAGAAACATTTAAAGAGAGTTAAATGTTATATATGTGTTGACTGTTAAAATTTTTCTTTGTTGACCAACTGAACTGGTTGTGTCCACATAGATAGTATTTTACCTGCTCTGCCTTTTAAATCTCATTTTCTTCAATTCTTTATCCAATTTATATCATTTTCCCATATTCAGGAAGAAATGTTTGTTAGAGACCTGTAATCCTAATATATGCTTTGGTGATTCCTTCATAGAAGAGTTCTTGGAGCTCAGAGGCTGAGGAAGAAGTGGTACGTAGTGGTAAAATTTGAATGAGAGAACAAGAAAGAGCAAGTCAGCTTAGACCTCAGTGGTGCAGCTCATTTTAAGTTTGCCTGTAATTCCCATAGCCTCCTAATGATCCACTAGTAATTTTACAAGTTCCTGGAAGATTCCACAACAGAGGAGGAAGCCCTGTTCCTTGCCAGAGATGCCTTGTTTAAATCAAACTCTTGGGAGTAAATTCTAAGAGGAAAACCTGCTGAGTTTGCTTAGCATCAACTTTCTTTCGTTTTTCATTCATTAAAGTTTCCTTAGGAGCACTTTTTGCTGATGAAGATGCTTTGGAAGGCAAATCTGGGTGATGTTTTCAGGACCATGCTATTCTCTTGTTTTCAAGACAAAGAAAATGCTAACTTCATAGGAGTATCTCTCCCAGAGCCCTATCCTTTGCAAAGCCAGATGTGCAATGAAGTGGACACTGCATCTTATTGATTACTTGTGTGACATGCTCTTCTTTATAGTCTTCTTATATGCATGAAACATATTAATTAATAAGAGAGCTCTTAAAACTCAGTTGTTAGATTTAAACTCTTGAGGAAAAGAAAGCAACACAAGTCTCTTCGTGTACCTCATTTTAACATGCAGGTGAGTTCAGCTAGGTGAATGTATTCCTAAGAATCTCTCTGCTGTCCAGGAGTATCTTTGTATAGTTATCAAGATCAGGAAGGGAGAGCCTAGCAATTGTAGAATCTGATATTACCTTTGGGGAAATGAGATGGGACTTTGAGATTGGCCAAAATGACAATAAATTGAAAACTGATTTGGGAGGAGATAAAGAAAGTGGATAAAGGTTTGCCTTCTGTTGTATAGTCTGACTAGTGTGTTGTTTGAATGTTTTTGTGTTGTTTTTTGAGAACTTCTATTAATCTGCCTGCCTTTTCATTCATATCAAATATCACACCCACACAATAAATAGCACTAAAGACTTCTTTGATGAATATAAGCAGTAATAATTTAAAGGAAATGGAAGCTTTATCATTTAAACAAAATAGTGTCAATGAACTATAAAATTAAACATATCCTCCCCTCTAGTTTCTTTTCTTATATTATATATCCATTGATGCTTCCAGTTGCCATTAAATAAAAACTCCCAGTAAAGTTAAAATACTTGATATTTGGATATATTTTAGTACTAGTCATACATATTACATTTAAAGGTATGTATTCACACTTAAAATGTACATAATTCTTTCTGTGTTAAAACAATTTATAGTATAAGTCACTTACCTGTGTATATCACTCCATGCATGAGACTTAAAAGTAGAAAACACTGGAAGCCAAAGAGTCTTAATGAATTCTATCCAGGAATCTTACAATGAATGAGTGTCTTGCCAGAAAGCTTCGCCATTGGAACTTTAACCAAAGTTTGTAAAAGAAATACAACTACAGCTTAAATCACATATTGGTCCAGGCCTAGTGTCATTGTTAAGAAAATATCACACTCCTTCTTTCATGAGAATGAGGGCTATGTACATTAGAAATGGCATTGTTCTATAAAGAACTGTAGAAACGAACATCTCTAGTGTGAGTAATTTCAATTATTTTTAATTGTCTTGTGGAAAATAATATATTCTCTAATGAGCAGTTTTAATATCTCCTAGAAAGCAGGGCAATTGTCTTTATGAGACTGGAGACCATCCCATTCCATTAGAGTTGTGAAACTTCTCAATTGTGTTTGCTGAAAGATTATTTTGTTTTGCTTTTTGTTTGCTTATTTTCACAGAGGAAGGAAGGGGGACTGTGTCTTCACAGGGATTGGATATGGGTTTTCTTACATCTTTTACTTTCAATGTTCTCCTAGACAAGTTATCACATCTCATCAGACAGTACAGTTAGCCAGTGTATGAATCCAGGGTGGGATCTATATGACTCCATCAGAAAAAATATTAAGAGAGGAGAAGATAACATCGTATGCCCCATGTTTAGCATGGTAGTTCAACCTGCTTACTTAGGAAAGACACATATTCAGCAAAATTCAGAAATATCCTTGAGGATAAAAAATTTAAAACTTTTAAAAATTTTTACTTAAAGGAAATAAGATGTACTGAAGTTAAAGCAAGTTTAATTCATAAAAACAAGAATATTAAAGCATAGCCCAGTTGCTTCTTTCTGCAATTCTATGCTAATATATAATGTGTTATAATTTCACAACTGATATATGTCCCAACCATTGATCAGTTTTCATCTCAGTCCACTTCAGCAAATTTAGTGCACTTGATCACACTTTATTTGGTGTGTAAATTAACCTCTACTTTCCTTAAATAAATCAACAATATGTCTATTATAAAGAAAGCATAAATGAGATTTGAACTGATTGATTTCAAGCTTCCAGTTGCTGTTGAAAAAGGGGCCAGTGAGAGTTATTGGCTGTATAACTTTTTCTGGGAATTATTTTATCACTAGGAATGTTCATAAGATTTTTGGTATTCATTTTGCTCATAATCATCTTTTTAGGTATAAAGTTAGCAATAAAGTAACTATGATATAAATATCCAAATATCCTACCCAGACAACAAATAGCAGCAAATATTTGTTCATGATGTCTATAAACAATAACAATTTAAAGGAAATGAAAGCTTTAATAATCAAAATAGTACTAATAAAATATGTAAATACAGATATTCCCCCAATTTTTTCCTTATTTGATAATTTATTCATTGTACATTTCAGATGCTATTAAATAAAATCTCCAAGTAAAGTTAAAATATTTGATATTTAGAATTTTTATAGTCATAGACATGCACATTACATTAAAAGTTTATATTTGTATTTCAATTGTACATAATTCTCTCTACATTGAAATTAGTTATATATATAGTAATATGTCACATTAGTAGATTATCTGTTTTGTATTAGCCTATTTTGATGAGTATAGTAGTTTCAAATAAACAAATAGACAATGAGAGAGTATCAGAAAAGTTCCTTTATAAAATAGTGGGAATTCTCTTGTACATCTCAAGAACAAACTGTTTTAGCATTGTTCAAGTTGAATGTTTTTCAACTTTCATAACTATGCATTTGTGTTTATGTGTA
>JADRCC010097933.1:0-11332 GCA_019843855.1 Hylomyscus alleni
GAAAAGCATTCATCTCAGAGAAAGAGTAACTTATAAAGTCCTCTTCTTCAAACTTGATACAAGAGTTACAAATGTCAAGCAAAGCATTCAGTCTCACTCTTTGTTGTTCTTTCCTACAAGCAACCTCCTAAGTTGATTGTCTATATTTCTTTGGGGTATATAAATATATTTGAAATATGTAAACTGTGCTGAAAACCATAGTATAGTGTAAAAACATGAAATAGACAATACTAATAGAGAGGCTGAGATAGGAGAAGCAAGATTTCAAGACCATTATGTTGTACACAGCAAGACACTGTCATGTACAAACAAGCTGAAAGTGTATATGGATTGTACAATATTGGACCTATTTCTCCAATTACCAAATTAGAGAGACCATTGGATGACAGTCAACAAATTTCTTTTCTTTTTTTTTTTTTTTTGATTTTTTGAGACAGGGTTTCTCTGTGTAGCCCTGGCTGGCCTGGAACACACTCTGTAGACCAGTCTGGCCTTGAACTGAGAAATCCACATGCCTCTGCCTCCCAAGTGCTGGGATTCAAGGCGTGCGCCACCACTACCTGGCAACAGTCAACAAATTTCTAATTCCTCCTATTTTTGGATTTCAATTGATAAGGATATGTTGGTAATATTAATTTTCATATTAAGATATTAAGAAAAAGTAATTATTACTTCCTGTTGTTTTGTTTTAAGAGGTGGAATTAGATTTGTGTGGATTTGTTGAAAGATGACTTTCTTGCTTCTGCTAGAGTGTAGTTTTGCTCCTTATGTTGATGTTTTCCATCTATTATCCTTGTAGGGCTGGATTTGTGGAAAGATATTGTGTAAATTTTGTTTTGTCATGGAATATCTTGTTTTCTCCATCTATGATAATTGAGAGTTTTGCTGGGTATAGTAGCCTGGGCTGGCATTTGTGTTCTTGTAGGGTTTGTATGACATCTGCCCATGATCTTCTAGCTTTCATAATCTTTGGTGAGAGAGAGGTCTGGCATAATTCTGTTAGGCCTGCCTTTATATGTTTCTTGACATTTTTCCCTTATTGCTTTTAAAATTCTTTCTTTGTTTAGTGCATTTGGTGTTTTTAATATTATGTGACGAGAGGAGTTTCTTTTCTGTTCCAGTCTATTTGGAGTTCTGGAGGCTTCTTGTATGTTCATGGGCATCTCTTTCCTTAGATTAGGGAAGTTTTCTTCTATAATTTTGTATTTGTAATGCATCTGTTTAGGTTACTGACTCCTTGGTTTATTTAATTTTTTCTGATTTGGATTGATCTGATTCTGATTGATCTAGATTTTGCCAATCCTTTCCTAGGGTTTCTCTCACCAGGGCTGTTTCAAAGAAATCCATTTCTTTGGGAGTGGGGTTGTTGGTCCAGTATAATGATAACATGCTTTTAAAGTATTTCCTAATAATATTCTGAATTTCTTTTGTGTCTGTAGTAATGTTTCCTTGTTCTTTTCTGATTCTGTTAATTTGGGTCCTTTCTTTGTTTTTGTTGGTTGGATTAAGGGTCTGTCAATCTTGTTTATCTTCTCAAAGTAAGAGCTGTTAGATTTGTTTTGTTGTTAATGAGTTTTGCTCTGATTTTCCTTATTTCTTGTCTTCAACTGGGTTTGTGTTTGTTTTGTCCTTGTGTAAGCCATTTATGCCTGATCTTTTTGATTTTTAATGTAGGTTCTTAGAGCTATAACTTTGTCTTTTAAGAGTGCCTTCAATTTATCCCAGATGTTTTATTGTGTTGTATTTTCATTTAGCTACAAGAAAATTTTGATCTTCTTAATTGTATCTCTGACTCATTCGTCATACAGCAATGTGTTGTTTCATCACTACATGTTGGCACATTTAGCAGAGACTTATTTTCTGTCGATTTTTCAGTTTTATTATACTGTGGTCAATAGGATACAAGAAACTCTTTAATCTTTTTGAATTTGTAATGATTTGTTTTCTTTCTCAGGCTATGATCTATTTTACAAAAGTTTCCATCGCTGCTCAGTAATGTTTGTATTCTTTAGTGTTTGGTGTGATATTCTGTAGATATTTGTTAAGTCCATTTGTTGTATTATGTCAAATAATACTGATGTTTCTCTGTTTATTTTTGTCCTGATAACATGTCTATTAGAGAAAGTGGGATATTGAAATCATGTATTCTTAAATTACAGATGTTAGTCAGTGTCTTTAAACTTTAGTAGTACATTGTTTTTATAAAATTGGATACTCCAGATTCAGAGCATACATGGGATAATAATGTCTCATTGGGCTGGACAGTGGTGGCACATATCTTTAATCCCAGCACTTGAGAGGCAGAGGCAGTGGCAGAGAGGCAGAGGCAGAGGCAGAGAGGCAGTGGTAGAGGCAGACAGGTTTCTGTGAGTTGGGGGTCAGTCTGTTCTGCAGAGTGAGTTCTAGGACAACCAAGACGACACAGATGAACCCTGTCTCAAAACAACAACAACGACAACAACAACAACAATACACACACACATGTGTGAGTGTATGTGTGTATATGCATGACAACAACAAATGTGTATATAATGTTTTACTGGTTAATTGTTCTCTTGATTAGAATGAAGTACCATTCTTTATCTTTTCTGATTCAGTTTGAAGTCTATTTAATCAGATATTAGGATAGCAGTGCTGGTTTCTGATCCCATTTGATTAGAATAATTATGTCCACCCTTTTATTCACAGGTGATGCCTATATTTTGAGCTAAGATATAGTTCTGTTAGACATAAAAGAGGTGGATTTACTTTCTTAATCTGTTCACTCATCTTTTGATTGGAGAATTAAAGCCATTACTATTTAAAGTTATTGTTGAAATATGTGTGTTGATTGTGTTCATCTATGTTGAGTTTTGGTAGTGTTTGTGTTTTTGGTGGTATTTTGATTTTTGGACTTATATCTTAGTATTTTTTTCACACAGTCTCTGATATACTCATCCCTCACTAAAATAATTCTTCACATATTTTCTTTAGGGTTGGTTTGTTGGCTATAATTTTTTAAGGCTATTTATATCAAGAAACATTTTCTTTCTTCTTCAATTATGGTAGATAGCTTTGTGAGGTGTATTTTTCTAGGCTTGCCATCATGGTCTTTTGGGACTTGAAATGCATTAATACAGGCACTGCTGGCTTTCAAAGTTTCAGTTGAGAAATCAGTTGTTATTCTGATGGGTTTTCCTTCGTATTTTACTTGTGTTCTGTTGCTTCCAATACACTTTCTTTGTTCTGTGTACTTAGTGTTTTGACTATGATATGTCATGGGTATTTTGATTTTGGGTCTTGTATATTTGGGTTTCTGTGCTTTTTCTTTTTTAAAAAATCTAGACATATGTATCCTTCTTTAGACTGAGGAAGTTTTAAATCCTCATCTGTTTGACTGTCTCATTATAAACAAAGTGTGTCCCTTGCTTTTTGTCTATGGACTTGGCCATATAACTTACTTTTATCACCTGTTATGCAGGCATGAGTTATAGCATGCTTCTTCATGGAGTCTCTTTTCTAACACCTCTGCTATCACTGACATTGAAGTTTTGAAAGAAAGATGATAGGCAGGAAGCAGAGCTGTTTTACTCAGTGCAGCTTGAAGCAGGATATTCCATACTACTTGTAGTTTTATGATACCATTTTTTGGCTATTCAAGATAGGGGGTGATTTCTTCTGAAGTATTGCTATGATCATATATGTTATATTTGAAGTACTTAAAAGCCCATTTTGATAGTCATAGCTGCCATATCCTGGGCCTACAGAGATGCTTGTTGTCATGTGACAAATGTCATGGTCATGCCTAGGCAGAGAAAGTGCCAGGCTCCAATTTTTAATAGAACTATAACTCTTGGGCTTTGAAGAGTAAGTACTTCTTTAACTTTTGTAGTTGGACAGCTCACTCTTAAAGCATGCATCTCACTCACCCCAGGAGCTGACAGTCTATTTGGCTTGGTCTCTGTCTTCTATTCTATAATGAGCATGGCTAATTTTAAGAGCTCAATAAGATACAATAGACTATCAAAAATAAGAGTGATGGCAGGAAAATCAATAAGGTTGTGTGTATGTTTAGGAATTGTTGACAGATGGTCTTGGTGTGGGGTAAAATGCTAAATATTAAGAGTGGTTCATAGCCAGGGAAACTTAAGTTGTTACTTAGAAGCCAGGTCTTTTATTTGTCCCAATGTATTTCAAGTTCCAACATGTGTCAGAAACTAGGGAAAGCCTAGGAGGTTTATCTGGTGAACTATGGTGGGTAGGTTATAAGTTGCTCTGAATATAACTACTCCTTGACCTGATACTCTTTTTATTTGTTAGGAGAATTGATTAAAATTCAAGAAATAATGGGCCATTTTAGAAAAAATATGTGCCTTGCAGAACATGCATTAGAGCAAACAATTTTCATAATGAATGCTAAGAGATTCTTTGCTCCACTTGCAGCTGCTACAATTTACACATTTCTCTGAATAGTGACAAGCAATTTCAAAAGTGACAGGAACCAGCTATAGCTATCCTTACAAAACCTAGATCAGGCTAACAATGATAATTTCTAGGCTCTCACATCATGAGCTTCACAGTAATAAATGACAGTGATAATACCTCCTTAGATTTGAGGAGGGAATTGTCCAATGGTAAAGTGGAAAAGTAATAAGCATATAAATTTCACGGGCTAAGGTGTGGACAGTTTTAAAGGTAAAACTTATCTTGTAAAAATTCATGGATAATAAAGGCATGTATAAGTTTGCAATTCATAGCTTGCCAGTACGTGAACTATCCTTGTCTCTCTGCAAACTGGGAGTCATATGCCTTTGGAAGCCTGAGTAGTTAGCAAGAACAAAGTGCTGTGTATAGTCACATGGCTTTCTTTCTGGATAGCCTGCTCATTACACGTTCATAACCACCTTCTGCATCCTCTTAGGTATAATTTTGACTTAATCTTCTACTGATCTATTCCTAAGACCATCTCCTGTCTACTTTACTTTCTGTAGCTACCTAGTGTTTTGTTTTGCACGTGATTCCATTACAAATTAATGGTATTAATTGTGTTATGCTGTCACATCTAGTTTCTACCTTCCTCAAAACATCTGAGTACTGTGTACTATAACCATCCCTTAGAAACCACTGACTAGAGGTTATATGACATTCTTTTAGAGCAACCAGATCACTTTATCTTTCATTTTTCATAGGATACCAATTAATTCCAAGAGACCTCTTTCTTTTTCCTGTTATCTGTGGTCTTGTTGGAAGATCACTGGTTGTTTTGTCCTTGGCCCCCAACTTACCTCTTTTTTCTCTTTACAATTGTCAGTGCTACATCAGGGGATATGTATGCTGATGGCTGGTTTATTTCAAAAATGTCTATCTTACCTTGTTTGTCACTAGTAAATTTTTTTTCACTTTTGGCTAATATTTTCTATCTCCTACTATTTAACTTGAACAACTTCACTCATAGGACTTAAGGAAATTTGGCCAGCAACAGGGAAAGGAGATCATGTTTATAAATCTCCAGTTACAGAAAATGCTTTTATATCCCTGGAGAGGGGAATTCCTCTGTTCTGTTCAAAGTGCTGCTCTTGTGCTTAGCTGATTGATTTGATGCTTGTCTACTGGTTTTAGAGACTGCATTGGGCCTCATTTGGAAGGTGATATAAAGTAAATTCTTGGTTGTGAATTTCTGTTAGTTTTTAAACTTTGATGTAATGGAAGGGAACTAGGTAGTCACATTGTCTTTTTTTATTAAAAATATTTTAAATCTCCAGGATGTTGGCTTGGCTTTCATTCCACATGAAGAAGTTTGAGAAAATAGAGTTGATTCTGTCTTTCCCAATTGTGAGCTCACAAGAATCTGATAACAGCTAAGCAAGAAAAAACAGCAACAGGAAACTGATATATAATTTATTTGGTACCTAGTACCCACAGGAAACATCTGTTGTGGTTTTATAAGCCTGTACAAATTCTAAGCAAGGTAACTAAAGAAAATGTCTGTTTAAGACATCACAGGCATCTTTTCTAAGCACATTAAAGAGAAAGATATCTGCAATGTTATTTGCCAGTTGTACAAAATCTCACAGGCACTGTAGCTATTTTATTCATTTAATTAAAAAATTAGACATATTTGTTAATGTGGAAAATGATGAACTACAGTCTCAGAGGTCTCAAGCCGTTTCTTTCATTTTTTTGTGTAGTTAAGTTTCCTTGGCAATTAAGATATTTAAAACAGTGCAATACAAGTTTGGGGTTCTGGAACACTGGCTAATCTCCTCATAAATTCATTTAAGAAATCAACAACAAACCTCTTGTCAATTACTCAGTAAACAAAAACTTAAACATTGATGGCGATTTCCTTTACTAATACAGATAATAGTGGTTCTAACTAATGATTGAGTTTGTTCTCTGCTCCATTTGCTGTGTACTGTGAATAATTCATCAGTTTGAAGATTTCTATACCATGGATGGAAATACTTTGTAGGTCTTTATTTTTCACAAGATATTGTTAACAAAATCCCACAGGTTCAAATATGTTTCCTATACCCACACTTAAATACTTCCTGTAACTTGTCTACCTATTTGTTCATCACCATGCCTAGCATCACAGTGATTCTGTGAAGTATCTATCCTTGTAGACTGTGAGACTTTGTGCTCAGTGCTAAATCACTGCGCAATACTTTGTCTTTCAATTCATATGTCCCAATTATAAAAGTGAAAAAGTTTTATAATTGAAAAGTGAAATATATACTGTCTAGCTTTAAATATGATTAATATATGTCCAGGTATATACAGGATCTGGCTCAGCCCAGGAGAAGAGATGAAAATCATGAAGAACTGCATCAGTTTTAAGCTCTGTTTCCCAATCCCAAGCAAGAGGAAGGGCGAGACTGTACTAGTTACTCTTTTGAACCATCTGGAAGAATACTTATCAGCTTTGAGTCATAGTAATAGTAAATCACACAGTGGTGCAGCAGCCCACATGTCAGTATAATACTGGCCCTTATGTTGGTACTGTGCTTTTAGCTTTTCTCAGCACTTCCCCATATGTTTCTCATTTTACCCAGAATAAAATAAAAGTCATGATGGAGATGTCCTGGAAGCACATTTTCCAAGAACATGAGTTAAGGTTTTCAATTGTAGGTAAAAAGAAGGACTGCATTTTCCTGTGTATGTTGTTCTTCCTGAATTTCATTACTTTGTCACTTTCAACTTTAAAGAAGACTAGAAGAGGCAATGGCAACATTGAGAATGTGGCAGGAAATGCTGACTATAAAGGAAAAATGTAAGTCTTCCATTTTAATCTCCACAAAATAATGGTCTTGGCATTCTAATGATTGTGTTTGGTTACTGAAATAGCTTGAGGATTGTCAAAACCAGGAAAATGGCTGGGATGGGCAACTTGAGGCCAAAACAGTTTGAAAGGATAGATTCAAGGATGAGTCAAGGATGCCGAGATTGATTGGACAAATTTAGGAGGAGTTTTTTCCTACTGTTTCTTTCAGTCAAACACTTTCAGAAATTTACTGAGAGGATATACACTTGGGATACTCCAGAGATTTGCCTGACTCTCACCACTGGGATCTGGTTTACTTAATAATGACAACATTAGTAATTGCACTTAAGCACTGGTAGATGATTTTGGTTGCTAATATTATTCATAGTAAATCTACATTATGAATGTACATATGCAGGCAGACATGTATCCATATTTACTTGTTTTCTTTTCTCCCTTAAAGAGGTGGTAGTGTAGGGTTTTTTCATTTATTTGTATTTTGTTTTTGCTTACTTAACCTGTTTCTCTTAGGGTTGTTTGGACTTTTGAACATTTTATGGATATCTTTTGAAGGTAATAATATGTTAAAGTCCCTAAAATGGTCTCTAAGGACAAAATAATTTGTGGGTGTTAAGAAACACAAAATGTAACATGGTGTCAGTATTTTATTTATAATATCCACTTATAAGTAAGAACATACCATGTATGTCCTTTTGGGACTTGGTTACCTCAATCAGGATGATATTCTCAAGTTCCATCCAGTTGCCTGCAAAATTCATGATGTCTTTGGTTTTTAATAGCTGAATAGTATTCTATTGTATAGATGTACCACATTTTCTTTATCAATTCTTCAGTTGAGGGACATCTAGATTGTTTCCAGTTTCTGACTATTATAAATAAGGCTGCTATGAACATAGTTGAGAAAGTGTCTTTGTGAGATGCTGGAACATCTTTTTGGGTATATGGCCAAGAGTAGTATAGATACCATGTTACACTCTACAGACCTAAAGGAGCTAAACAAGAAGGACAGCCCAAGCAAAAAAGCTTGAAGGGGGAATAAAGTAGTCATAAGAGGTAGATAGTTGGAGGGTACTGGAAGGGAGGGGGAATGAGGAGGGGAATAGGCTTGAAAGTGAATGGAAATCAGTAACTGATGGGGTAAGGACATGGGAGGCATCTTCAGGATAAGATGGAGACCTGGGATAAAGGAGGCATGCAATAATCAATAGGGTTGATTTTATCTGTGACTCACTACATTGGCAATATGCAACTGAAGAGGCCACCTCCTTTAACCACACAGGAACTCTAGTGGAGTGATAGAGACATCAACTCAACCACAAAATTTTCAACTCAAATTTATCCTGTCTACAAGTAATATAGGTACAGGGGATAGAACAGAGAAAATGGCCAACCAATAACTGGCCGAACTTGAGACACATCCCATGGTCAAGAACAAATCACTGACACTATTAATGATACTCTGTCATGCTTATAGATAGGAGCTTTTCCTCTGAGAGGCTCTACCCAGCAGATGGCTTAGACAGATACAGATACCCACAGCCAAACAGTGGATGGAGCTTAGGGGCTCTTATGGAGGAATAGGAGGGGGGATTGCATGCCCTGAAGAGGATAGGAACTCCATAGGAGGAACAACAGAATCAACTAACCTAGACCCTTGGGGACTAAGGAGTCTGAACCAGGAAAACAAACATAAACACGCTGGACCTAGTAGGCCTCCAAGTACATATGTTGCAGATGTGTAGCTTCACCTTCATTTGGGTCTTGAACAATTAGAAAGGGGGCTTTCCCAAAATCTGTTGCCCTTACTTGGATATATTCTACCAGCTGGTCTGCCTTGTCTGGCTTCAGTGGAAGTGGAAGCACCTAGCTTTGTAGAGACTTGAAGTGCCAGGGCTTGTGGGGGAGGGGTCACTTGTTCAAAGGAGAAGGGGGGGGGATTTAGGGGATGTATTGTAGGAGGGGGTGACCAGAAGTAGGGCAGTGAGTGTTATATAAAGAGAATAAGAAAAAAATAAATAATAAAAAACCCCACAAAATGTATTAAAATGAGGCTTAAAAAGTAGGGGAAAAGGATGATTTCATATTAATTGTTGTGTAGGTGTGTGTATGTGTGTGTGTGTGTGTGTGTGTGTGTGTATTCCATACAATGGAAACATCTCCAAACACCTTTATTTTCCAAAGCTCCCCTCTATTTGAAAACCTAATGTGATTAATGATGAGAATAAGAGGTAGAACTCATCATGAAGGGCAGGGAACTCAAAATTCGTAAAGAAGTAGTTAAGGTCAGATTATGGTGTTTAGTCAATACTCCAATTTTATTCACAGTAACATTGACCTGGCAGTGATGGTGTTTGACCTCTATGTGTATTTCTATATCATATCAAGAATTCTGATCTATATATAACATTAACCCCCAAAGCCCTGTCATACTTTGAAGTATGTGTACTAACTAATACACATTTTCATGATGATCAATAAAGGGTTTTAAGTAGGAGTGGTTCCTCACAAGGGAGAACTGGAATAATTGGTCACAATTTGTAAGAAGAAATAAAATAGTTCTGTTTGAACTTGTTAATTTCTAACATTGCATCTCATCCTTCCTAATGCTGTGACCTTTTAGTAAATGTTATGGTGACCCTTAACCATAAAACTATTTTCATTGTTACTTCATAACTATAATTTTGCTACTGTTATGAATCATAATGTAAATATCTGTGTTTTCCAATGGCCTTAGGTGACCCCTGTAAACAGGTCCTTAGATCTCAAAGAGGTCGTGACCTACAAGTTGAGAACTGTCAACCTAGCCCACCTTCTGAAGTAGAATGACTTGGCAGGGAAAAGTAATCAAGTGTGTGGTTATATAAACTACACTCTACCAAGAGAGTCAGAACTCCCAATCAGCTCTAAAAGGATGCAAAAACAAGAGCAGGAATGCATGCCTCTTTTTCTTGATATAAAAAACGAAGGCATGAGAGAAACCTAGAGACTTTCTTCCATCTCAGAAGAAGAGTAGAAACTGGCGATATGTGGTCATCTAGATATACATTTGCCAACACACTTCAAGCCTTCCACGCACATTTTAGGTTAACTATTATAATATAGTATAAATCGTGTTTATTGCAAAAATGCAAACTTATACAATTCCAGCCTGGCTATTTTTGCACCATTTTGTTACTATTCCTATTGATGCTCAGAAATGGACGTGTTCCTTTAGTTTTACTCATATTTTTATTTGTAGGGATCTAGTACTTTAAAGGGAGGGAACTCAGTTTTACATCCATGATAGTCAAGTGTTCTTTCACTGAGCTCCAGCCCAAGTTCTCATAGTTTTCAAATGTATTTTAGGTAATTTCTTTTATATTTAAATTCTTCATTTTTTTATGGAGTTACTGTTTCTGGAGGAAGGTTAAGAAAATTGTGTTGCTTAGTTTGTTCTCAATCCAAGCTAGAGTCATCTGAGAAAGGGAACCTCAATAGAGAAAATCCCTCATCAGATTGGCCCGTAGGCAAGCCTGTGGAACATTTCCTAGATTGATTATTGTTATGTAAGAGCTTGGCCTATTCTGGATGCTGCTGCCCCTCCTAGGGACCTGGTTCTGGGTGTTGTAAGAAATTAGTATGAGTAGAGTGTCAGGAGCAGGCTCACAAATAGCAGTCCTACATGGCTCCTGCAACAGTTTCTGCCTTGGCCTTCCTCAGTGAACTGTGATCCAGGATACATAATCTTCACAAGTTGTTTTGTTCAATTTTTTAAAATCAAGTAATAGAAAGAAAACTAAGACAAAAGGAATACATTTTTAAATATGAGTAACTAATTATTTCAGTATATGTTTTTAAAAGTTCAACATGTCACCTAATTCTAAAGAGTGTGGCTGTATACCAAGTTTCTATTTAGTCATGAATCTGGTTTTTTTTTAATGTTTGTTTTATGATTTCCTTTATTTTCTTTTAATTGTTTTATTTATTTACATTCCAGATGTTTCCCCCTTCCTAGTTCTCCCTCCAAGAGTTCTTCACCCCCTCTCCCTCACCTTTACCTCTGAGAGGGTGTTCCCCAACTTCCTACCC
>JADRCC010097943.1:0-10940 GCA_019843855.1 Hylomyscus alleni
ACTGCGCATGCGCTTGGCTTTGACCAATCACTGCACCTATGTAAATGAGGTGCTTTTTGTGAACCAATCACACGCCGCCTGGAGCCCTATATAAGCAGAGGTCTTTCGGGGCTCTGGGTCTTTCGTCTTTCGTCTTCGCTGCCATCAAGAAGAGCTGTAACACAATAAAGCTACGCTGGAAGAATTCCTCGAGTGGAGCGTCTTCATTGCGCACCACAGCCGTGAGCAGGAATGGTCCTTCCATCATCCAAAATGGCTCCTCTACTGTATACTCCATCTCTACCTGGTCCTCATCATATGGAAGCCCCCTTTCCAGTCCTGGTGCCAGCTGTACGATGTAAGGCTACCCTACTTCCTCCCTATCTAAGAAACCCAATTTGAGTGTAAAATTGGAAAAGATGAGGATCCTGAGCAGGACTGTAGAATATGCTGGGGTGCTGAGGTTCCACGCCCCCGAATTATTGAGTCACGGTGTTTTCCACAAACTTCCTGGCATGATTTTAATGTAGGTGACCCCTCTCCCAAGGTGTTTTGTTAAAACCAGTTTGTAATGAACTGGCTGGTCTGTATGTTGGTTCTCCCATTGTCTTGCTCTGAGGACTTAGACAACACACTCTGTATCCCTGAGTTTAATAACTCATTATCAAGAGACGGGTTACTTACCGACTCACGCCAGGTCCTCAGATGCTCTGTGTGTGAAGATATGAAGTCAGCAGCACCTGCTGTTGACTGCCCTCAAACAGGAAGTCTCGTTCTGTAGCAGGCTCTACAATGAGATGTTCTAGGATCTTCCTTGTGCGTTAGTATAAATTAAGACTGATCCCCAAAACACTGTTGCTATGGTTTCAGTTCGGAACGCCCCTACAGGGTGAGGTACTGAAGATGGATCTGTTTACATACACCAGTATTGCCCTCAGCTGTTGGCACCTCAATGGAAGGCTGTGGATCTTGGGTATATAGCTCATGTCCTGGTTCGGGCCATTCTCTGTGCCCTGGTAAGTTACCTCATGAACCCCACCCCACCCTCTCCTGCTGTCAAGGACAGTTCAGCTCTCAGTGCCTTCCTACTCCAACGGAGTAACACTTCAGAAAGCAGGCACTAAGCCAGCCTTTCCTCCATGAGGTTGTGTTTGCTGGGCATGGTGACGCAGCAGTGACTGATAGCACTTTTATTTTTAATTATCTGAGGGTTTTAAGACAACATAGCTCTGGGCTAGCATCATCAAATCTGTCGTATAATCAGTGTTAGCTTTACGCTAACAAATGTCCTTGTCCAGCCTCAGCCAATGCTGGGTTTGCAGATGTGTGCCACAATGCTCATGTTACAGCAACATTCTTTCTGGCCTTCTACATGTGGCGGTAGCCTTCATGTGACTAGTCACAACACCCTAATGCCACAGCTTTGGGAGATGGGACAGAGGTGATGTGAAAGTCTGAGAATGACCTTGGAACTGCTGGTTGGCATTTGGTTTTCGCTCGTCTTGCTGTCCACGAATGACAAGACAGTTGGCTCTGGGTGACTTCAGTAGGAGGAAGCTTGTAATTAAACATTTTTGTTTCTGACCTGGACTCACTTTAGATTCTCTGAGGCCTGGCGTGGCCCAGTAGTCCCAGCCTGCCAATAGAACAGTTGACAATCATCCAAAATTTGCTGTTCACTCAAGATGGCAAATAGAGATAAGGAAATAAAACCACTGCAGGTCTTTCTGGTCCTCGGTCAGAGCATGATTTATCACCTTTAAAGCAAAGCGTGTATTCTGTTTTCAAAGGCCGTTTAGAGGTGGGGTGTAAAAACAGAAAGATAAGGCTAAGAAAGGTGAATGCTAGCTGCTCCTGGAAACTGGCTGCATCCGATGCCTGACTAGATTGGATGGCACACGTTGTAACCATGAAGGTATTTATTAAGCACCTGTTGTAGGCGGCCTTTGTACCAGGAGCAAAGATAAGACAGAGTCTAAATCCCTTCCTGTCCCGTGTAACTGTGTTCCAGGAAAGAGCTGTGGCTTCTATGGTGTGGTGTGGTGATTCTCCGGTGTCTCATTACTTAGGACAGCAGCTGGAGGAAAAGAGACATGAATCTGGTGCAGTCAAAGGGCAAGGGCTGTGGCCCACATCAGGGTTCAAGGAGAGTTCTGCGAATGTGACCTTTGACCCCTGACAGTGTTCATACATCATGATGCAAAGGGGTGGGTTAACCTATCAGTGCACAGAAGAGGGAAACCACACAGGGTTTCCCAGGCCACAGGAGAAGTTCTGCACTCTGTCCTGGTGGTGGTGGTGGTGGTGCAGCGGCTGTATTTGAGCAGAACACATCTGTGTCTACAGCTGTGGTTTTGAAAAGATGTCTCATGTGCTATGAGACAAAGAGGCTAGAGAAAGTCAGAGGCTGGGTAAGGCAGTGAGCGGGACATGGCATCGTTATCTCTGGCCTGGCAGTGGAGTTGAGAGCGGGGTGGGCAGTTGGAGTAGCTCTTGTCTTTTTTGAGTTGTACTCCCCTGCACCTTGTCAGTGACAGCCAAGCAAGAAGTGTCCAGATGGGAAGAGAGAGGCCACCCTCCTCTGCAGTCAGCCAAACACACCGTGGAAGTGTTAGTGGCCCAGTGACCCACAGTGGCACAGGGCACAGGTCTCACCCCACCCAGCACAGGTGTGTGAGGAAACTGGAGGCTGGGCAGCGGTCCCCTGGGTGTAACACCTGTAAGGTCACCGTGGTTGTTGACTTCTGGTGCCCATTATCAAAGGTCAGGGAAAGTCGTCTCCTTCCTTCCTGCCTCCCACTCCCTGGCATCTGTTTGAACAACTGGTGTCTTTACCACGTCCATTTCTTTGCCCAAAGGGTTCCCCTGCAACCTCAGAAAGCCACTCCCCAAACAAGTCCTAAGAAAAATTGCATGTCCCAGCCCTCTATTCCCTCCCATGACACGGCCCCTTCCACTTCATCATATTTTCAAGCAAGTTTTTCTCTGGGTGTCCTATCCATGTTGGGAACAAATGGCATGCTAATAAGTTCAACTGATACCATATGTGGTAGCTTTGGAAGGAGGTGGCAGACTTCGTGAGGGAAGTCATGGGGCAGTGGAAAGTATCCATGACAATGTCCTCCTGTTTAGCAAACACGCGAAGAGAGCTGATGTGGAGACAATCGAACATAACATAGAGGTAGACTTAGACAGGTCCAAGTTCAGACCCAGGATTTCCCACCAGGGCATGGAGAGATGAAAATGGCATTCATTCATTCATTCATTCATTCATATACTTTGTGCCCTGCACATCATTGTACTCGTGAAGTAGGTTTTCCCAGACCGTGCCTATGTATCCAACTGTCTCATGTCTTCAGGAAGTAGTCACAACTCAGGACAATATCAGACTTCAACTAGAAAATAGTATCCTTGTCTTTTTCCTGTAGTAAGTTGGAACATGTCTAACCCACCAAATATTTCATTTTTATTATTGTTGTTTTATGTGTGTGTGTGGGGTTATGTAAATACTTTAAAGCAGAAACATTTATAAGAGAAATAAAACCTTCTGTGTAAACAAAAAATACTCAGGTAATGTGATCAGTGCTGATGAGAAACTAAGTCCTTGGGCATGTCTCACTGGTGATGTGATGGTGCCCATGGTATTCATCAAAACCCCCAGTGTCCAGCATCGTGTATCTTCTGCACGCTGCGGCTCAAGAGGAATTACCTGAAGTTTATGTCTCTTGACCAAACTTGGCCCAGGAGAAAAGATCAAAAGCAATTGCGTGACGCAGTTCTCTGGTGGAAAATGGAAGGGCTGTGTCAGTCCATTTAGAATGCTTGAACGAAGAACTTATAAACCCAGCTGCTTATAAACAGCGATTTATTTCTTGCAGGCTAGAAGCTGGGATTCTCAAGATCAAGGGGCTGGCAGATGTGGCGTCTGGTAAGAACTAGTTCTCGATTCCCAGAGGGGAGCCTTTTCACCATGACCTCACATGAGCCTCTCTTCTCATTCATGAGAGCTCCAGACCCACAATATGACCACCTACCAAAGGCATGCTGGGCAGGAGTGGGGTAAGCATTCAGATCTCAGCAACTTGCTCTCGTGATGGTAAAATCACACCTTATTCTTACACACATAAGGAATATCTAAAAAAATTAGATGGTGGCATATTTTCTCGAGGACTTGAACCTTGAGTCGCTCCCAAGTTATCCGCCCGAGTTTATGTATTGCAAAGCTCTGAGGATATCTCAGGGCCTCTAAATACAATGAGTGGCCAATCTGTAAAGATCTGTGTAGTTATAGCAATAAAGGTCATGCTTCCCTGGTTAACTTTAGGGTTAGCTCATGGTTGGGGCGGAAGGGCTTTTTCCTGGTAGTCTGTGTTAGACCTTCAGTAAGAACATTTCTGTTTGAAATGCTATAAAAATGTAAAAGTTGTGTATTACCACATTGCCCTGAAGGCTTGTGAGGTACAGGCTTATCCTCACACCGAAACTGCTGCCATCCTCAATTCAACTGGGCCACCAACCAAAGACGGTCCCAGCTGGGCTGGTTGACTGTTGGCATTTATCTTAGAACAAGGCACGTAAGGACAGGGGACCCACTCCTAGGAATTCTGCAAACCGTTTGCATGCAGTTCTGGCCCTCACTGCTTGTGACCTCAGGTTCTCTGAGATGTAGATGGGGAAGGAGGAGAGGAGAGGACTCTAGCTCTACAGCCATGGGAGAAACATCATCCGTGCTGGGGGCAGACCTTCCAGTGTGGCTGCTTAACGGCCACTCTGCTGCCAATGGCTCCTCCCACTACTCTGTAAATGAACCTAACAAACTCTGCTTCCCCAGAGTGAACTTGGGTTAAAGGGTGCTTTGGTTTGTCCTTGAAACATAGAAGGAGGTAGACATTGTTTATATCTCCCCGAGGGAAGAAATTTTAGCAATACCATGACTAATACATTGCAGTATGTTCCCAAGTCTATGGTTTGGGGTGTGTGTGTGTGTGTGTGATTCAAACTGCTTTCTGGTCACCTAGATATGTATTTTGAGTACTACAGTGTGCTAGGGAAAACAACATGCCTCCCACAAATCACCAAGCAGAGCTCATAAAGCAGTGTATGGCAAGCACTCAACTGATATTTGAGATTATGGAGAGCCCAGGAATGCCAGCACCATGTCCCGGTCTGTTTGTGAAAAGGCTGGAGGACCTACTCTTTTTTTTTTTTTTTTTTTTTTTTTTTAATGATCTTTGGAATTACCAGAAAAGTGATTTTTTTTTTTCTTTTAGCTAAGGACACTTTTGTCTTCTTTTCTTGTCTACCATTCATTCTGCCCGACTGGAAAAGGCTATTTGAGGTGATCTCATGTAGAAGGACTTGAGGTAGGCTCATGTGGAAGGACACTAGTCGGGAGGTTTCTTGCAGCCAGGAGCAAGACAAGGAAGCATGTGTTCCGCCTCTCCCCTGCCTCAGCACTTGGAGATGCTTGTCCAGCCTCTTCTGTTAGCTTGCAGTTCAGTCTCCCAGCCTACGAGGGCGCTCTTACTCACCAGAGCACCTTTGCTCATCTTAGCAAAGTGAAACAGCCTCCCCTTTGTGCTGCTGGAAAACCAAATCGAGTCAGCATTTGGCTTAGCTTGTCTTCCGGTCTGTTTACCCCCAGACCTCTCGTGTCAGGTCTTCATTTTCCAAGTTACAGAGAGAAAGAGTCTCCAGTCCATGGTTCTGCCTTATTCTACCCGATCACGTGAAGGGGGCGTGTGGGGTGGAGATGAAGGCCAGGGAGCCAGAGGCCACGTGGAGCAGGACATAACTCACTTTATCTCAGCAACACAGGCATTTGTGTTTGAGAAGGGCATTCTTCCTCCCTAGGAAAGAACATCTGGAACATTCTTCCAAATGAGAATCAAAACAATGACTTCAGATGAAGCAGACCCACTGGAGTAAACACAGCCCAGAGGATCCCGTGAATGTCTGCGTGGACTCTGCCAGAGAGCAGACTCTGGGCTGGGATTCCAGGCCAGCTTGGAGTTACTCTCTTGAAAAAGGCTCTGAACCATGGGACACTACTGGGAAGGGCCCTAAGGAATGTCTCAGTTGCCACCCAAGAGCAGAAGGGACCCCAAGACAGACAGGGCACCTCCAGCCTTCTGCCCCATGGCCCTAGTCCCTCCTCTCAGAGTGCCTGCATATTCAGTCGTCTGCCTTGCCCCGAACCAGACAATAAAGTAATTACATTTGTTGATTAAAAATCAGCCTATCTGCAATATAAATATTCCTTTCAAGTAGCTACATTACTCTATCTGCGGGGCATGGAGAAAGTCTGTTCTGTGTCACTTTTCCATTCAAATGCAGTTCTAACAGAATCCCAGCTACTCGACAACATCTGCTCCGAATTTCTCTATGATTTATATGACCATGTGGCCAACTCCATGTATAAATGCAGATTATGAGCGGCTTCTCATCCTGGATACAAGTGAAAGTTAGGCATCTAGCTCTGTCATCCGGTTTGTCTCATGTCTTAGGATATAACACTGTCGGCCAGATGTCCATATATCCAAGTTTGTTATTTCGGTCAGTGGTGCATAATGGCTTCAGATGTATATGCTCCCAGTAATTAATTCCAAATAGAGTATTCTGCATTAAGTCATCCCATGACTGCTGTGCAAAAGAGAGAAGCAACATGTCCTATTAATTCCACTTGGCACCTGGGAACTCTTAGTTACAACAAATCCAAGCAACCAGTGCTCACACAGGTATGGGCATGTGTGCGCACATGCACACACACATAAACACACACACAAATAGACACACACATATACACATATAAATCATATACACTCACACACAAACTTATACACATAAATATTCACATGCACACTTACATATATTAATGCACACATATATATTAATGCACACACATATATGTATATATACATATTCACATACATAAATATACTGTACTGGCTGGTTTTGTGTGTCAACTTGGCACAAGCTGGAACTATCACAGAGAAAGAAGCCTCCCTTGAGGAAATGCCTCCATGAGATCCAGCTGTAAGGCATTTTCTCAATTAGTGATCAAAGGTGCAAGGACCCATTGTGGGTAGTGCCATCCCTGGGCTGGTAGACTTGGATTCTATAAGAAAGCAAGCTGAGCAAGCCATGGGAAGCAAGCCAGTAAGTAACATCCCTCCATGGCCTCTGCATCAACTCCTGCTTCCTAACCTGCTTGAGTTCCAGTCCTGACTTCCTTTGGTGATGAACAGCAGTGTGGAAGTGTAAGGTAAATAAACCCTTTCCTCCCCAACTTGCTTCTTGGTCACAATATTTTGTGCAGGAATACAAATATTGACTAAGACACATACAAACACATGTATGAAACTCACAATACTTATACACACTCACATACATGCACACACACAAAGACTCATACACATATATGTACTTATACATACAGCATACACAGACATATTCATTCTTTTTGGTGGAAACATAAAAATTGTGTTAATAAAATAAGAAAAGTGGCTTTCTGTTCTCCCAGGCTGCATCCCTAACTCCACCCCTCATTCATTAGGATCTCAGTAGAGATGTCACCTAGGAGAGGGAACAGCCAGGTGCCTGTTGTCACTCATTGATACTGAATCAGATCTGCTGGTACACACTACTGCACATATAAAGCACACACACACCAGGGCTTGAAAAGGGAGTTTGTCCTTCTGTCTTCAGCCGAGTGAGGACAGTGTTCCTTCCCTTCAGAAGACACAGCATCCATGGCACCATCTTGGAAACAGAAAGTAGCTCTGCCACGACATCTGCCCCATAGCTGCCTTGACCTGGACTCCTAGCCATAAGGAATTCTGTCATGTATCAAATCACTCACATTGTCGTACGTTATTAGCGAGGAATGTAAGACTAAGACATTTTAATATTAGTTCTGTGCTGACTCAGGATACTAAAATTATTTTTTAAAGCAATAGGGGTTCTTTGAAGAATTTCAATCAGGGAAATAAATGGAGTGGAGTTGGAAATAAGACCTATGCAGGAACCAGGTGTGGTGGGCAGAGCTGCAAGCCCCATGTTCCAGGTGTAGTGGCCGGAACTATAATCCCTGTGCTCTGGAGGCAGAAGCAGGGGGATCTCAAGTTCCAAGGAATGAGGCAGAGGAAAGGAGGAGGAGGGAAAGAGAAGAAATGGAAGGAGGGAAAACAGAAGGAAGGAAAATAAGGAAGGAACTTTTAGATGTGCGTGGGGGTTGTGAGTGGAGGTTCGGACCCAGGGTCAGCTGGCCCCTCTCCGGCCCTTTGAATTGGGAGGGACTAAATTCTTTTGAGCCTCGGGTTTGAAGACACCACTGTTCTCCTCTAAGGTCATCATGGGGGTTTCTATGTAAATGGCTCTGATCTCATAATTGTGTGATGAGAGTTGGTTCCCTTCTCCATGAATGGACCTCCTGGAGGCGGTTGCATGGGTTAGGAAGCAGGGAGCTGAGGGGTTCAGCATCTCCCAGAGACAGATGGGTGAGCCTTGACTTGAACAGTGGACACTAGGTTACAGAGTGAGGCAGTGGGCAGGGCTGGGCACTATCGGTGGACAGCACCGCCATTAAGGTTGGGTAATTCAGGGGAGGGATGGCATCTGGGGTTGGTTCAGTGCAGAGGTCAGACGGCGGCTGCCTGAGGCTGCAGTGGTGTCCCCGTAGTGCATTCCTGATGGCCTTTCCTTGCTGACAGCCTCTCTCTGTCAAAGTCTGATATTGGTGATTCGATGCACCATACAACAGCGGCCAACTGAGTCTCCTGCCCGCCTCCTGCCTTGCCAGTTCCTGATAACCTTGAGCCTCAAGCTTTTCAAAGACTCTTATCCTTTCTAACTCTCTGCTTGGCTTTTGCCTGTGCCCACTCAGGGGTATAGGCTGTTCAGGGGTTACCTTGCCGTCTGCACTAGAGATAGATGATCAGTCCTCAGGCAGTTAAAGGGGGCGTTCAAGACATTCTGTACCTGGAATATGAAGTGTGTGTTCAGTAAGAGGCTCAGAGTTGGTGTCCCCAGCAAAAGTAGGTTAATGTGGGGCTCTGAGCAGGGCAGGGGTAGGGGCGCTTGGTGAGGCAATACCTCTATTTCTGAACAATGCCTGTCATTGACACCTAAGATGGCTTGAATGGTGCAAAGAATAGAAAAAGAGAGACCATGGTGTTTATATGGCTTGTCTTCCTGGGGATCTCAGCCACCCAGCCGCCCAGGCACAGCAGGGAAATGCAAAGGTAGGAGTTGTGTACTGCTAGGGCTGTGTACTGATTTTGTAACCACGTAGAACAAATCCCCTTAAACTTAGGCGGGTGAATGACCAGGCATGCTTTCTCCATAATAACCTTAGTGTTAGGAGTTGTGCGCAGAGGCTGGCTTCTCAGGAAGGGTCCTGCCAGGCTAAAATGGCGGTGTCGGCTGTGGCTGACCTCCCTGGAGCTCAGGCTCCTTCAGGGTCTCTTGGATTTTTGTCAGAATTCAGCTAGGGCAGGTGTGTGACTGAGACCTCACCCGCCACGCTCCATCCAAGCCCTGTGGTACTCTCCACAGCGAGTTCATATCACAGAGGCCAGCAGGAGAGGGACTGGCTTGCTCTCATTACATCTGCAATGGTCCCTGCTTGGTAAAGGAACTGAGGAATGGTATGGCATCCCCCCATCTTTACAGGTCCTACTTAGTCCTCAAGAGAAGGGTATTGCATAGACTTTTGGTCCCTCCTGGAATTCTGCCGACATGATTTTTCCTTTGATTCCATTTCTGCACTTGAAAGAGAGAGGCTTGGGGCTGGAGAGATGGCTCATTGGTTTAGAGCACTGGCTGAGCTTCAAGAGGTCCTGAGTTCAATTCCCAGCAACCACATGGTGGTTCACAACCAGCCATAACTGTAGTCACACAGGATCCCATGCTCTTTTCTGGTGTGTAGACATACAGGCAGACAGAAAACCCATATGCATCAAATAAATACATAAATCTTAAAAAAAAAAAAAAGGAAAGGAAAGAGAGAGGCTTGGGGCTGCTCTCCACTTCGCTCTGCACCCCCACTTTGGTTGTCTGTCCACCTTCATCTTATGGTTATGGACTTGGGGTGTAAACATTATGTCCAGTCATCTCAACCAAACTACATCCTGATAATCACAGGCAAAGGAGACTGGGAATCATGGAGAAGAGTGCATGCTGAGGGGAGGCACAGGCAGGGGACAGCAGGCAGCTCTGTGTGAGGGGTGAATGGCTGGACTGCTCCTAGGAACCATTGTCCACACTCTGTTCTCCTGAGCAGCATGTAACTGAACTGCAGTGTGTCTGCAAGTCTGCTGAGGCCACTGAAATGGGAGTGAGTGCAAAGCCAGCGTGTGTGTGTGTGTCCATGCCTGTGTGTATATGTATGTGTGCATGTGTCTATGAGTGTATGTGCATGCATGTGTGTGTCCATGCTTGTGTATGTGTGTGCATGTGTATGTATGAGTGTGTGTGTATGTGCATGTATGTGCACTTATATGCTTGTGTGTGTGCATGTTTGTGTGTGTGTGTGTGTGTGTGTTAGCTCACTTCCTTGTCTCTGCCATTACAGCTAGATGGCTGCTCCATCACCCTGGACCACTGAGTAAGGGTAAGGCAGACACCAAGCAAAGCTCTACCCAACCCACCATAGACTGGAACATGAATCAGAAGTCACCTGTGTTGTTTAGAATCCCTGAGATCTGGAGCTGCTACTGTAGCCTGGCATAGATGATACGAAGAGGAACCTCATCACTGAGCCATACTGCCATCTTC
Source organism: Hylomyscus alleni (assembly GCA_019843855.1). Lineage (NCBI taxonomy): Eukaryota > Metazoa > Chordata > Mammalia > Rodentia > Muridae > Hylomyscus > Hylomyscus alleni. The sequence continues at coordinate 10,756 of JADRCC010097943.1, forward strand.
TCTTCTTCCCTCGGAATGCTCATCCTCACAGGACTCTGGTCCAGTAGCTCCTATGAGAAGGATAGTAAGATCCAGTTCATGAGACGTGGGTGTGCTGTTGCATAGCAATACATTTGTTATCCTTCCTTCAAGCATGGTCGCCTACCGGCTGCCTGTGAGATAGCCTTCCTTCCAGCATGGCCGCC
>JADRCC010097961.1:0-19198 GCA_019843855.1 Hylomyscus alleni
GTGTAGAGGAAGGCCTATGATTTGCTTGAGTTAATTTTATATCCAGCTACTTTCCTGAAGTTGTGTATCAGGTTTAGGAGCTCTCTGGTGGAATTTTTGGGGTCACTTAAGTATACTATCATACCATCAGCAAATAGTGATAATTTGACTTCTTCCTTTCCAATTCGTATCCCTTTGATCTCCTTTTGTTGTCTAATTTCTCAGGTTAAGAGTTTGGGAAATGATCTTTACCAATCCTTTATCTGATAGAGGGCTAATATCCATTGTATACAAAGAACTCAAGAAGTTAGACTCCAGAGAACCAAATAACCCTATTAAAAAATGCGGTACAGAGCTAAACAAAGACTTATCACCTGATGAATACCGAATGGCAGAGAAGCACCTAAAGAAATGCTCAACATCCTTAGTCATCAGGGAAATGCAAATCAAAACAACTCTGAGATTTCACCTCACACCAGTCAGATTGGCTAGAATAAAAAGCTCAGGTGATAGCACATGCTGGAGAGGTTGTGGAGAAAGAGGAACACTTCTTCATTGCTGGTGGGATTGCAAGCTGGTACAACCACTCTGGAAATGAGTTTGGCAGTTCCTCTGGAAATTGGATATAATTCTACCGGTGGACCCAGCTATACCACTACTGGGTATGTACCCAGAAGATGCTTCAACATGTAATAAGGACACATGCTCCACCATGTTTATAGCAGCCTTATTTATAATAGCCAGAAACTGGAAACAGTTTCTGGCTGTTATAAACAGTTTATATAGTGAAATACGTTGATGGATTTCCTTATATCAGAGTAATTGTGGCTTCATAGAATGAATTGTGTACAGTATATTCTGTTTCTATTTTGTGGAATAGTTTGAGGAGTATTGATATTAAGTGTTCTTTGAAGGTTCAATAAAACTCTACACTAAACCCATCTGGTCCTGTGAATTTTTTTGGGGGGGTTGGGAGACTATTAATGACTGTTTCTATTGTGTTAGGGGATATAGGACTGTTTAGATTGTTTAACTGATCTTGATTTAACTTTTGTTCCTGGAATCTTTCTAGAAAATTGTCCATTTCATCTGTGTTTTCCTGTTTTGTTGAGTATAGGCTGTTGTAGTAGGATCTCATGATTTTTTGGATTTCCTCAGTTTCTGTTGTTATGTCTCCCTCTTCATTTCTGAATTTGTTAATTAGGATACTGTCTCTGTGCCCTCTTGTCAGACTGTAAAGGGTTTATCTATATTGTTGATATTCTCAAAGAACCTGCTCCTGGTTTTGTTGATTCTTTGTATAAGTCTTTTTGTTTCCATTTGGTTAATTTCAGCCATGACTTTGATTATTTCCTGCCATCTACTCCTCTTGGGTGAATTTACTTCTTTTTGTTGTAGAGCTTTCAGATGTGCTGTCAAATTGCTGGTATATGCTCTCTCTATTTTCTTTTCGGAGTCTCTCAGAGCTATGAGTTTTCCTCTTAGAACTGCTTTCATTGTTTAGGTATGTTGTGGCTTCATTTTCATTAAACTATAGAAAGTCTTTAATTTCTTTCTTTATTTCTTCCTTGACCAAGTTATCATTGAGTAGAGTGTTGTTAAGCTTCCAGGTGTATGTGGGCATTCGATTGATTATGCTGTTATTGTAGAGCAGCCTTAGTCCAAGGTGATCTGATAGGATGCCAGGAATTATTTCAGTCTTCTTGTATCTGTTGAGGCCTGATTTGTGACTAATTGTATGGTCAGTTTTGGAGAAGGTACCATGAGGTGCTGAGAAGAAGGTATATTCTTTTTTTAGGATAAAAATTTCTATAGATATCTGTTAAATCCATTTGTTTCATAACTTCTGCTAGTCTCATTGCATCTTTGCTTAGTTTCTGTTTCCCTGATCTGTCCATTGCAGAGAGTGTCGTGTTGAAATCTCCCACTATTATTGTGTGTGGTGCAATGTGTGCTTTGAACTTTAATAAAGTTCCTTTAATGAATGTAGAGGCCCTTGCATTTGAAGCGTAGAGTTTAAGAATTGAGAGTTCTTCTTGGTAGATCTTACCTTTGATGAGTATGAAGTGTCCCTCCTTATTGTTTTTGATCACTTTAGGGTGAAAATTGATTTTATTCGATATTTGAATGGGTACTACAGCTTGCTTCTTGGGACTATTGGCTTGGAAAATTGTTTTCCATCCTTTTATTCTGAGGTAGTGTCTGTCTTTATCACTGAGGAGGGTTTCCTGTATGCAACAAAATGTTGGGTCCTGTTTATGTAACCAGTCTGATAGTCTATGTCTTTTTATTGGGGAATTGAGTCCATTAATAGTAATAAATATTAAGGGAAAGTAATTTTTGCTTCCTCTTATTTTTGTTGTTAGTTGGAATTCTGTTCATGTGGCTATCTTCTTTTAGTTTTGATAGAAGGTTACTTTTTGCTTTTTCTAGAATGTATTTTCCTTTCTTGTATTAGAGTTTTCCATTAATTATCCTTTGAAAGGCTGGATTTATGAAAAAGATATTGTGTGAATTTGGTTTTGTCATGGAATACTTTGGTTTCTCCATCTATGGTGATTGAGAGTTTTGCTGGGTATAGTAGCCTGGGCTGGGATTTGTGTTCTTGTAGGGTCTGGATGACATCTCCTCAGGATCTTCTAGCTTTCATAGTCTATGGTGAGAAGTCTGGTGTAATCCTGATAGGCCTGCCTTTATATGTAACTTGATCTTTCTCCCTCATTGCCTTTAATGTTCTTTGTTTTGTGCGTTTGGTGTTTTGACTATTATGTTGTGGGAGGAATTTCTTTCCTTGCCCAAACTATTTGGAGTTCTGTAGGCTTCTTGTATGTTCATGGGCATTTCTTTCTTTAGGTTGGAGAAGTTTTCTTCTATAATTTTGTTGAGGATATTTGCTGGCCCTTTAAGTTGGAAGTCTTTACTCTCTTCTATATCTATTATCCTTAGGTTTTGTCTTCTCATTGTGTTCTGGATTTCCTGGATGTTTTGGGTTAGGATCTTCTGGCATTTTGAGTTTTCTTTGACTGTTGTGTCAATGTTTTCTATGGTATCTTCTGCATCTGAGATATTCTCTTCTCTTATATTCTGTTGGTGATGCTTGCATCTATGGCTTCTGACTTCTTTCCTAGGTTTTCTATCTCCAGAGTTGTATCTCTTTGTGATTTCTTAATTGTTTCTACTTCCATTTTTAGGGCCTGGATGGTTTTGTTCAATTCCTTCACCTGTATGGTTGTGCTATTCTATAATTCTTTAAGGGATTTTTCTGTTTCCTCTTTAAGGACTTATAACTTGGCACTGTTTCATCACTAACTTTAAATCCTTTATACCAGTGTATTTTGTCTCTTTTCTCTTTAGTAATTTCCAGACCTTTATGGGTATTTCAAATAAATCACACACGTCTAAAGATTTAAGTTAACATCCAGATGAGAGAAAAAATGTGATATTTGGCTTTCTTGTCTGAGTAACCTCACTCAAAATAAATATTTCCAGCTCCATCAATGTACCTGAGAATTGTATAACTTCAGTTTTCTTAATTGTTAATATTGTACTGAGTTAACATTTCATATTTCAATATCCTTTCATCAGTTGAGGGACATCTAGTCTCTTTTAATTTTCTGACTATTATGAATAAAGAAACAATGAAAAACAAGTGTCTCTTTAGTAAGATCGAGTCATTTGCATACAGTCTCAAGGGTCATATAACTGTATGTTTTGGTACAACTGATCAATTCCATATTTTTGAGGAATCTCCACATTGATTTCCATAATGGTTATACCAGTGTACATTCCCATAGGTAGTAAATAAGTAGTCTTTTTTCTCAATATCCACACCAGTATCAGCATCATGTCTTTTTAATCTTAGCATTATGACTAGGGTAAGATGAAACTTCAGTGTGGTTTTAAACTTTATTTCCCTTGTGGCTAAAAATGTTGAACCTTTAAAAAACTTCAAACAGTGAACATATTTATGAATCAGTTTTATTATTTTGAATTTTTAAAATACCTTCTTACTGTGGGTCTGGAACAGGCTTTATTAGTGCCAATTTAATACTCTTTGTTTGTGCTTTTTTCCAAATCACAGAGACTTTACGATGTATTGCACAGTTACTCAGCATTTTAGACTATTGAGAATTCTCTTTATAGTTTTTCTTTTTATCCTTTTTATTATCTTTTAACAACTTTACATATTTTTATTAAAAATAGATTCTTCTCTCATGTAATAGATCCAAAACAACATTCACTCTTCCTCTATCCCTCCTAGTTCCCCACACTTATTTCCTCTCACCCTAAGTTCCACTCTCCCTTTGTTTCCTTTTCAGAGAAGTGCAGGCCTCCAAGAAATAACAGCCAAACAGGAAAAAACAGGATACATTTTCATGTAGAAGCTGGACAAAGTAACCCACTAAAAGAAAAGGAGTCTTAAGAGATGGCAAGCATCCAAGATATACCTGGTCCCACTGTTATTAGTCCCACAAATCTAACAGCTATAACACATACTCAGAGGTCCTATGCTTGCCATGTTACTCTCTGTGAGCCCATATGAGCCCTGCTTAGTTAGTTTGGTGGGTCATGACCCCCATAATATTCCCCACCCCTGTTCTTTAGGGTTCCCCAATCTTCCTGTGGAGAAACCCTATAGAGACCTCTGATTTTGATTCTCTCTCTGCATAATATTTGGCTTTATTATCTCTGCACCTACTCCCATCTGCAGCCTCTTTAACAATGACTGGACAAAGAACCAATCTATGACTATAGCAAAATACCATTAGGCATAATTTCATTGTTTTTTCAAGTCATTTTTGGTCCTGTCCTAGGTCTCAGTGATATCCAACCTCTGACCATCCAAACAGTGTAGGACATAGGTTTCCTGTCACGATGTGAATCTCAAGTTAAATCCAACATTGGTTGGTCATTCACACATGATCTGTACTACAATGTCTCAACACATTTTGCAGGCGGGAACTATTGGAGGTAGAGAGTTTTGTGGTTGGGTGGGTGTCCAGTTCTCTTTCCATAACCTGAAGAGTACCTACTCTCACCAAAGAGACTCAAACATAGGGATGAAGGCTCCAAGTCTACATCAGCTTGACCTCCTTAAGTGCAATGAACTGAGTGGAAGTTGTCTTTGACAATGCCCACCTACACACACCTGCTGTCAGTTTTCAGATGCCAACCTTCTGTCCTGGCATCAGCCTGCATTGTTCAGGCTCCACAGGACTTTTTCATTTTGAATATATGTCTCAATTCTGATGTCATGTTTTCCAGCCCTTGGTGGGTCATATCTTATACATGAGAGAGCACATCTCAGAATCCCATGTTATTTGTTGATCTAGCCTTTGTGGGTGCATTATATTTACTTTTTCCATTTTTCTTCTTTGTTTCATTTTTGTTATTTTTCCTAGCTCTTCTATGTTGTTGCCAGCCTTTGGTACACTGATATTGCAAACTTGCACACTTTTAGGTGGGTGGGTTCAAGTGAATACAATGAGCAATTTGATGTTGACATGCTGTATGGCTGGTGCTTTACAGATCTCTATTTCATCAGTCCAGCATACCTTTGCCACTTAAAGGTTGGCCTACTTGTTGGCTGATTTCTCTTTCCCCTAATATATACAGAATTTCACATCCCTGCTTTGTTTTGGGGGAAAAAAGTATGGGTTGGTGATTGTCTGCTTTCTCCTAAGGGATCAGATCATTTAGATGTCTTAGCATTTTCAGCTCCCACATGTTTTAAAAAAGTGGTCCTTGGAGCATAAATGATGCTGTTTTTTGAATTTACATGTGAAAAAGAGGTCTTCAGGATTTTAAAAGTGGTAAACAAATGTAGAAGTCTCCTATGCCACGTCGTATATTTTTATTTTTTAACTCACATATTTCCCTACCCTATCAAGCTTCTATTTAAACTTTGGGAAAAAAAAGTAAAAAACAAAAAACAAAAAACAAAACCTCTGTCCTGTCGCTTTGTGCTTTCATATGAAAGGAAACTTTGAATGTGTTATTTTCCAATGTAGGTCACCTTAGCTGAGAGGCCTCATTTTAGAAGAAACATAAAAGATATTTAGTTGTTGAATTACAAATTTCTCTAGGCCAATGTGAAAAATTGTCATTAAAATTGGGGTAATAAGCAAAAGTTATTAGTGCCAAGAAAAAATACTCAAAGTCTGGTATTTAACATTGTTTCTGTTTAATTTCTGAACTGACAAATGATAATTGCTTGAGCAATTAAAATAATTAGGAAAGTGTAGAATCACAAAAGAAGCAGCCTTTTAAGGATGCAATTAAAATGCATAAGGAAAATTTATGTTTGGTTGTTGTACCTTATCCTACAACAGACAGAGTACCAGGTAGTTTCTTAATGGGCTGACTATTGAGAGATCCCATGCAATTTGAGTTCTGGCTGGGAACCCAGCCCAAACACTTATCTCAGAAGGTAAGTGTAGTTTTAAAGTAGGCTTCTGAGGATCTTGGACATGACAGCCTGTAACTGCTTTGGTAGTCAATGGCTTTTCAAAATGCACATTTTCTCAATGTGTTATAACTTTGGAATGTGATTTTTCAAACGCACTATTCTGAGCAGTCTGTACACAAACATGAGAGAAAGCGTGAGCAAACCTCTTAGATGATGCTAGCATTTTACAATGCTTATCAGCTTTATGAGCTGCAGAAGGCAATCGGAGGGAAGCTTTGGAATTTGAAGATTGACAGTGCTTTATGGAGAGAAATGACAATTTCTTTGGGTAAGAGAAGACTCTTTGAAAAGGTAGACTAACCTTAATTCAGAGAGATTATATCTTAAAACCAACCAAAGGAACATTAACTTATAAGAACCACTTTGGTGTTTGTGTGCTCAAACAAGCAGTTTAGGTACTCTTATTTTCTGATATGCTCCGGACAGCTGGGGATCCTGTCAAAGATTGATGAGACCAATTTCTAAGCAGAGACCATCTTAGAAGTAAATAGATGGTGTTTAATCAGAATTTTGTAAAATTTGTTCTATTAGGCATGAAGTATTGGTTCAGGTATACTTTTTAGAGTGTTATTTATTAAGAATATTGCAGTCAGCTTCTAATACTTGCATGTGCCAATCCCAGGTTATTTATCTCAAGTAACACTCCCTGGATTTAACAACCTTAATGTATATTTCCTATAAATTAAAATTGGCCTTTGCTACATTGGATTTTTATCTTTCTCACAGAAACGCATTTATCATATTAAACTCCTGTCATGCAGGACATGAAATATTTTTGTACACAATTACTTTTCATTTATTGTCCATGCACAGTGAATTGAAATGTTTTCAGCTCACAGCAAATTTAGAATGTGATGAGGTTTGAAAGGAGAGTATTAAGTAAATTTGAACAAGAGAGGGTTTGGCTAAAATAATGGTAAACTAGAGTCAGTAGAATCATTTCTGAGAAACACTCAGATTTAATAAACTGAGAAATTTATTTCAAAACGTTGATATGTCATTCGACTTTCTATCAATTAAATGAGTAGTATGGAATAAGTGACTTACTTCAAAAGTAACTTTCTCTACCAATATTTATGAAGAAATTTTAAAATAACATTATCCACTCATCAAATACTTTTATTGAATGTTTCCTTTGTTTATGCTGATTATGTTCTGTTTTCTGTGCTAATGATACAGTAAGTCTCAGAGAATATTTAACTACTTTTGTACAATAAATGGTATATTTGTCAATAGAAACAGGAGTCCTTAGCCATCCTATTCCTTAATATGCAATTTCAGTAATTACATCATAAAAAAATTTACAAACTCTTAAATTTTAAAGAATTATTTTATTATTAGTGAGTATGCATATGATATATATGGGGGTATGTTATTATTTCAATGAATATTAAAGTATATTATAAATCTGAGTAATGTAATTTCTCCTCATTCTCAACCAAGGACTAGAACAATAGTTGTATTATATATATTGAAAATCATTACATGGAGATAAATCTTAATTATTTCCACATATATATTTATATATTCTTGGATATAATTGGCATGTTTTTAGTTTGGGGCAAGGAAAATGCTGACTTAGAGATAATGACATGGAGAGAAAAACACTTATTCTCACATATTCTATTTTTACAGTTTAACTACTTTCCTAGTAAATACACATCTAAAAACTATCCATCCTCAATATTATTTTGTAATTTTTTTCTTGACTTTCTCATCAACTATGCATGTAGATTATACTATTTGACTGTAAATAACATTATATAATCCCTCCCACTTTTATTTATCAAAATTTTATCCAAGTAAAAATTAAGGATGTTTTAAAGAGCCTTAATTTTTTTTTTCAGAGACCACTGAAGTCTATCTCAACAGTAAACCATGATAGACAATTTTCTTTCTATTATGGTTTTCTTTGTTAAACACATGCTACTACTGTATCTAATGTATTCAAAAATAAACTAATCTACATGTTTCCATTCTTCTGACTTGTTTTAACTTCTAAGGTTTGTTGCAAGATCTCTCAATCCTAAACTGGTTGTCTGCACCAGGTCCTCTGCATAAGTAGTACGGCATCCAGTTTGGTGTTTTTATGGGATTCCTCTGTAGTAGGAGCAAATAGGTCTCTGATCCTTGTGTCATCCTCCTCTTCCCTTGGGTTCCCTGTAACATTGGACCCTTTCTATGATCATCCCTGTTCCTGAATAATGACATGAAGGCTATTTTTATTAATTAATGTCTAGGCCTTAAGCTAGGCTTGTTTTCACCTAGCTTGTAACTCAGTTATCATGTGTATACTAATATAAATTTGTAAATCCAACTTCTTCCATGTCTTTGTGGATAATCTTGCACTTCTAACTCTTTTTTCCTAGTTCCTCTTTCTGCCAGATGTTCTACCTTAGTATTCTGACTTTTGCTAAAAGCCATAGACAAGGTTTATATTTTAACCAACCAGAAGACACTATAGGCAGGCAAACAAGGACAGAGGCACTTCACACAATATGCAAAAACATCACTAAGTGAGTTTCCTGAGCCCTAGGGAGTTGGGGGGATCTGATGGAGACATTCTGTTTAGGCCTGAGTGTTCACCCTCTCTATAATGTCTGTCTTTGGATCTATTTTTTTTTGTTTTTGGTTTTGGTTTTTGGTTTTTGGTTTTTTTTTTTTTTTTTTTTTTTTTTTTTTTTTTTTTTTTTTTTTTTTGGTTTTTTCACATTTGCTGTAGGAGGAAGCTTCTCTGATGTTGGCTGAACATGACATTGATTATATTTATCTTTCTGGGCCTGGAATACCCAGATGATTTTTTTTTCTTCTATGCCTTTGGGACTGTTAATTCATGATGTTATTTTTAACAGCTGAGTAACATTCCATTGTGTAAATGTACTACATTTTCTCTATCCATTCTTCTTTTGAAAAATATCTGTTTTTTTCCAATTCTGAATGTAGTATGTAAGAAAATATTCTATTTCATAAAGGAAAAAACTATCCCAATCAAGCCTAACTCAATGGCTATATGAGTAGAATGTGGAATATATTTGCAGAAATGAAAGCGACTCAGAAAACTGTAATATTAGTTATTGAGTTATTTATTTAGGCAAATTAGCCATTGTTTTCTATTAATAAAAATATATCAGGTATTGATGTGTTGGGCAGTTTATCTTTTCCTATGATGAGATGAACTCTGTTAGTTTCTTATTTTCTTTATTTGTAGTAGAAATGGGATTTATTTTTCTATTTTATTTTATTTAAAATCAACACTCATTGAAGAACAATTATGGCTTTTTACTAATTGCACAAAGTAATTGATCAAGTAACTGACATCTTGCTTAGGTGCAATGGTGAAGATTCTTTGGTAATTTTATGGTAATGGTCCTTGATGTGAATGGCTTTATCCGAATGTTTTTCTAGTTTAGCAATACAAAAGTGGTCACTGAGCAACTTTTCAAGTCATAATAACATCAGACTCAATGTCAACAGAATGCCCTTTTTGTGGCTGACTCCATTTTTCATGAGATAGAATACTAGAAGACACATCATTGTCAATGCACTTCAATTGTTCCTTCTCTTTCATTTGTTACATGACTATATTCAATAGCATTCTGTCATTTCAGAGAAACAGACAACTAGGATGTATTTAAAGACCAGGAATTCCAAGAATGAATAGTTCTTTGAGACTGTGTAGTTATTGATCTGAGTTGAAACAATGGAACACTTCAGATAAAGCTACTTAATGTTATTCCCACTTTCAAATAGCATGACTAACACAGCCTGTTTGAGTGTAAATATATTTTGTTACACATGATGTGGTCATTAACTTTGGCAATGTCACTCCATTCTTACTACCATATTCCACTAAATTAGTGTCCTACTAAGAGTTAAAATGTACTTGGCAAAGTTTAATGCATCTCCGGCTTCTGAAAGAACAATAGGACAGAGAAAGAAGAAAGATAAGGCCAAAGGAATGAAAAGAAAAGCGAGCTTGTAAAACTGTAATCAAGGCAGAAAATAAAAATGAACATAAGTCAAATAGACATGATGATAATAAGAATATGAACCATAGGAAGTACTGTAATAAGTTTTAAAAACTAAGCTAGTAGAAACATGTCAAATTCCTGAAAGTATTAATGTCTGCTTAGAATAATAAGTATGATGAGCTTGTGGATATATTTAAGGGCTAAATTATCTTGCCTTTCAATATATCCTTACTTTAAATATAGAAACCTGTAACAACACTCAATTTTTAGAGGCCTTATGAGTGAGTAGCAGGTCATATGACTTTTCCGTCCTGGCCTCAGCAGGTAGAACCAGGGCTGTACACCTAATTCAGGGTTGGAGGCACATTTATATTCTCTGGGCTAAGTATTCAGAATTTTTAACACAGGAATTCCATCCAGTTAGTTCCCATAGCTTCCTTGATCTAAGAAATTGAAAATTCAGGAGGTTGGTGTGTGATCAAGAGTCAACTATAGTTAAATCATATCTAAAGAAAAAGGGAGAAAATGCAGAAGAAGAGTGGAAAAGAGGGAAGGAGAAGAGAGGGAGAGACAGACAGACAGACAAAGGAGGCCTACATACAAAAATGTAGGTATATGAGCTTGAAATAATAATAGAAGGGCCTTTAGACATACATTGAATTCCTATTTCCATTATATTATGTGACCCTCCTCTACTTCTGATTTCTGGTTTCTGTATAATTAAAAGGGACTTTCCCTGATTTTTTTTTTTTCATTACATGTTTTTGTTTAAGATACTTCAAATGAAAGTGGTTTCAGATTGTATGCCGTAAGAAAGGCTCCTTGGTGATTTTTATTCTACTAGTTTTCAAACCACACTTTGGGAAAATTCTTACCAAAAGAACATTTAAAATTGACTTAAAGCAGCATAGATCAACTAGTAAAGGCTTAATAGCAAGGATGGCTAGAAATACAGCAATCAGAAATGAGGAAGGGGAGAGGGGCAATTCTAACACTCAGAGCCAGTGCTGCTGAGCCAGAAAGCTGTGTTCAATTTCATGAATATCATTATTTCAAACACAGTCCACTGTTAGTATAGATTTGAGTATTTTCTACTTTGCAGTTATAATCAATTAAGCTATTTTGAGTATTTATGGTTCTGTCTCTTGATGCACATGTATATTTATTTCTGTTTTGTAAATATATTAGAATGAATCCATGTGATTTTATTTTATTTTGTTTACCTAAGTGGATTATCTGTATTACCATTCCCAAATTGGGTTAGTCAATCTGTATGAACATAGGAACTTTTCCTTCTAGGAGGGATAATTTAACAACCTGTAATAAATTGTTTACATGCCAGATATTTACATAATAGATACTCTAGGCTTACATATAAACAGAGACATTATCTTATTAATATTTACCTCTTCGATACATAGAGGAGCTTCTAGCACATTGGCAATCAATAAATATCTAGTGAACCATAAATATAAATGCTAACTCATGAGTAAATAACCTATTAAGGGACTGATGGACAGATACTTACTACAGAGGCCTGGAGTCTTTCAACTTAATAAATTAATAGAATATATGAGCACCTAATATGTCCCATGCTGATGTTATGTGATATTACAAATACTCAACAATAAATTAATTTCTATGCTCTAGTACCATGAAGAATTTGTGGTATTTGGGTTAATTTTTAATATTGGTATATATTAGTTATATAAAATAAATGTTATTTTTTGAAACCATTAAATAGTCAATATTATGCTAGAGTCAGAGTTAGATTTTGGACAAAGCAGGAAACTTCTGAAATTTAAAGTATCTGGACAATGTGGCAGGATTGGCATTGAGAATAGGTCATGGTTTAGAAGAATGTTGAAGGAGCAAGGACAATGATCTCAGATCTTCCAAACTGAATAGTCAACCTTTTCATTGGTTCTGTGGATTAAATACTCTTTGAGACACAATTGTGTACCTAATTTGCCATGCAATGATATTTCCACCAGTGTAAGATGGTGTGCAAAACACTGCCCCTTAAAAGATTATGCCATTTAGTGACATTGTAGCCATATTAGTTTATGTATGTCAAATTATTGCATATGTACCAGGGCTGAATGACTTCATGATACATTTCTCAAACTGCACTTAAATTTCAAACAACATATGGCATTGTTTGGTTTGTTTTTAGTAACATAGATGTGGCCTTTCCACATATGCTTCCTTGTTTTGATAAGTAAAATTGACTTTGTTCAATGAGTAATGATAATGCAAGGTCTTTTTCCTAGAATGTAGATGGATAATTTCTACAATAAACTGAGTGTTGAAATAATGATAGTGATTGTGAAAGCATTGTAAAACATAGACAAACATGTTGTAGTATTTGAAAGGTTGAACAGATTGAACAGAAAAATAATAGAATGCAGTGGCAGAGAGGTACTTTAAAATGAATCAAACAGAGAGCATGGAAATGCTTTGGGAAAAAAAGTCTATGAATAAATATTTTTGTGGACCGTGATAATATATAATCATTTTCCATCCTGATATGCTTCACATGTGCCTGGAAACTACTTCTAGGCAAGAGCTTGGCAATATGTTTATATTGAAGTGTTGTTACACTTTATAAATGGGCAACTTGGAATTCCTCATCAAGGGTTCCAGACTTATTCATCTGGGAGAGAATTTGTGCTTTTGAACAAAGGAGTAATAAGCAGTTTTCATCAACAGGTTCAGATGGGCTTTTAAAAGCAGGAATTCTCAGACACTAAACACTATAGTAACTAAGGTAACACTATTCTATTAATATATTAGTATTTTCTCACTTAATTTAAAAGTTGGTGTTATCCAGTTTCCATACTGGAGATTCTGATTTGCTTCCTATCTATAAAATTATCTACACATAAAAAAATGAGCCTTGAGTTTGGTAATGGCATATTAGGTAAAAAACCTAAAGCATAATACATGCAAGAAAATGTTATTAAGCTATAGTTTATTACGTGAGGCCGTGGTTATGAGAAAATTTTTGCCAAACACGTAACTGATAAATGATTGGTACCAGAAATACATGGAACAAACTTAAAGAAACTCGTATGAGAAAATGAAAGAGGCCAATTAAAATGCATAAGAGATCTGAACAAACACTTAACTCAAACAGATAGGCAAATAATTATGTGACCAAATTGGAAACACTATATGTCATAAAGGAATGTCAAATAAAAAGAAAGAAATACTATTATGTGCCTATTAGAATTGTTAAAATTTGAAATGCTGACAGGAGCTAATGATTAGGAGCTCATAGAGAAACAGAAACTCTAATTTATTACAGACTGGAATTCAAAAGTGTCACAAGCACTTTGTCAGCTTCGGGCAGTTCTGAAAAAATTAAATATACTTTGAAGCATACTGTCTAGCCACCTTGTTCCTTGAGTTATAGCTACATATAAGCCTGTAAACAAATGTTTCTAACAACTTTATAGTAATTGCCAAAAGATAGAAAGGATCAAAATGTTTTCCTGTCAGGTAATTGATAATTGTGAAGTATCCAAGCAATGAAGAATTTAAAGAAAGAAAAACCATTTATCCCACGAAACGGCATGAAATGACTTTAAGCATAGTTTAAGTGAAAAATGCTGTATTTTATACTTTAAATAGTAGTGACATTGAGAAGCACACAAAATTTTGTAGGCAAATAAATTTTTAGTGATTACCAGAGATTTTCAAAAATTGTTTATTTATTTACATTTCAAATGTTATCCCCCTTCCCAGTTTCCTCTCCACAAGTCCCCATCCCCTCCTCACTCCCCCCCTGCCTCTTTGATGGTGCTCCTGCCTCAGCGGCCTAATATTTCCCTATCCTGGGTCAAACCTCCACAGGACCAAGCAGCTCCCTTTCCAGTGATACTAGATAAGGCAATCCTGTGCTATATATCCAGCTGGAGCCATGAATACTCCCTGTGTACTCTTTGGTTGGTGGTTTAGTCCCTGGGAGCCTTGTGAGGTTTGGTTGGTTGATATTGTTGTTCTTCCTATGAAGTTGCAAACCCCTTCAGCTCCTACAGTCCTTGTCCTAATTTTCTCATTGGGGTCCCCATGCTCAGTCTGATGTTTGGCTCTGTACATCTGCATCTGTATTCATCTGGCTCTGGCAGAGTCTCTCAAGGAACAGTTACACTGGGCTCCTGTCAGTAAGCACTTCTTGGCATCTACAAAAGTGTCTGGGTTTGGTATCTGAAGATGGGATGGATCCCTAGGTGAGGCAGTCTCTAGATGGCCTTTCCTTCAGTTTCTCCACGATTTGTCCCTGTATTTCCTTTTGGCAAGAGGAATTTTAGATTAATATTTTTGACGTGGGTGGGAGGCCCCATCCCTCAACTGGGGGCCATGCCTATCCACTGGATATGATCTCTACAGGTTCTATCTCCCCTTTGTTGGGCATTTCGGCTAAAGTCCTCCCTGTTGGGTCCTGAGAACTTCTTGGGTCCCTGGCATCTGGGACTTTCTAGTGGCTATGCCCATTCCCTCTCCTCCACTGCTACACACCTACTCTCAAATTCTTGACCCACTGTACTTCTATCCCATCTCCTTCCCTATCTTAACTGCTCCCACTTTTTCCCTCCCCCTCCTCTCTCCCTCTCAGATCCCTCTCTCTCTACTTCTGAGAGATTATTCTCTTCCCCCTACTGAACAGTACTGTAGCTCCCATACTTTAGCGTGATCTTTTTTCTTCTTGAGTTTCATATGGTCTGTGAGTTGTACTGTGGGTATTCTGAGCTTCTTTATGACTAATATCCACTTATGAGTGAGTACAAGGATATGGGGAATGAGGGGTAGATAGAACAATGGCATTTTAGGACATTGAAATTCTTCTATAAAGGATTCAAATATTTGTCAAACATGATATATAAAACACAAGATTAATTATAATTTAATATGTTGGCTCTATTTAGTAATACTGTACATATATTATTTTAGCAATTTTAACAAATATTAAAGATATTCAAAATGTAAATAAGATAACAAATTGGGCAGTAGGGGGAGAATGTGTAGATTTAAAATTTTACTTTGAGCTTAAACCTATTTTTTTTCTTTTTTGGTTTTTTGAGACAGGGTTTTTCTGTGTAGCCCTGGCTGTCCTGGAATTCACTCTGTAGACCAGGCTGGCCTCTAACGCAGGCCACCTGCCTCTGTCTCCCAAGTGCTGGGATTAAAGGAGTGTGCCACCACTGCTCAGCCTAAACCTATTCTTAAAAATGTCCATTTATGAGAAAGATTTGTCTAAATTATTTTATTGTGCTGTTATGATGGAGAACCAATAGATAAAATTTCTAAATTGGAACCTACTTGAAGTTTGAGACTATTTATCAAAATAGGGGGCATAAAAGGAATTCTGGTAGTAAATAAATAATGGAATTATGCTGTGTGTAGAATATGCTTATTTTGAGTTATGGCTGTGAATAATCCAGGCAAAAATGCCCAGAAGATATTTATTTCTTTCCTTTCTTACATCATTATGTTTTATATACTATCTCGGTTTCAAAACTTTCTCTACTGGCCATTATCAAGAGAAATATTTGTAAAAGTATTCACAGTTTAGCATTGAAAAACAAAAGGATTTATAAAGTATGACTCAGAGCAAAGTTTTAATTAGAAAATATTGCTGGTCTCATGTTTCTATCCACAGCAACCATGCTTAAATGTTACCTCCTGCTTTGCATGTAGTCATATTTTTCT
Organism: Hylomyscus alleni; assembly: GCA_019843855.1. Classification (NCBI taxonomy): domain Eukaryota; kingdom Metazoa; phylum Chordata; class Mammalia; order Rodentia; family Muridae; genus Hylomyscus; species Hylomyscus alleni. Next base: position 16,135 of record JADRCC010097961.1, read on the forward strand.
CCACAAAATAATATATTTTCTCCTTCTGCTTAATTCTTTTAAAAATTAGAGACAGAAAGAAGATAATAAGCACTAAAAACACCCCATGATATTTGGGAACAAAAACATAGTTATGCATAGATGAAATTCACATAACTAAACAGAAATGAAATGTGCTCCTCCATAGCTAGTAATATTTATTAAAGAACCAAGTAAATTTCTGTTAAACAGTATTTCTCCCTTTTGGTTTATGCCTACTGAAAATATTTTTCAATGCTTTTAAAGCCAGTTAAACAGCATGTTTTGTATTGTCCTGTTGGTGTATCATTATTTACTTTTGCTGGATCTACTCTAGATGATCACCCTCATGCAGTCAAGTCCGGATTTCAATTATTACAAACATTTATCACAAAAAAATTATTCATGTTGGTCTGGGAAGATGAGTTATGTTCCCACTTTTTTCTCTAAATTTAAAGCTTTTATTCCATTGAGCGATGGTACTCAGGCTTTTCAAGTATCTGAAAAGTGGAATGATAATCAAAGTTGTTAGTATCCAGAAGTATTTTGATGCTTCCAATTTACCTTGAAAAGCTAGATTACAAATGAAAATAGATGTTTTGCAATGAATTTCTCAGAATAAAATTGTCCTTGTAACTCATTTTAATATGGATTCATTTTCATAGTATTACCAGTTTTATATAGAACTTATGCAATAAATTTATGTATTTATTTATAGAGAATGTACAGTCTGACCACATTAGCTTTTAAGAAAATGATATTTTTTCTATAGTTTTACCAACAGTGGAAATAGCTATAAAAGAGAAAAAAATGCTTTCTAAAATGCTAGTTAGTTTTATATCTATGTGACAGACCTGATAAACGTTTGGGATGAAGGCACCTCAACAACAACAACAAAAATGTCCTCACCAGACTGGCCTGTAATGCATATTTTTTAAAAGAATAAATATTGGTTATTTAATGTTTATTTACATTTCAAATGTTATCCCCCTTCCCAATTTCTTCTCTGAGAATCCCCCATCCCACCCCTCCCCATGCCTCCATGAGGGGGCTCCCTGACCCACACACTCACTCTGGCCCTACCACACTAGCATTCCCCTATGCTGGGGCATCAAGCCTTCATAGGACCAAGGGCCTCCCCTCCTTTTGATGCCTAACAAGGCATCTGCTACTTATGCAGCTGGAGCCATGGGTCCCTCCATGTGTATTCTTTGGTTGGTGGTTTAGTCCCATGGAGCTCTGGTTTGTTAATAATCTTGATCATTTTATGGGGTTGCAAACCCCTTTAGCTCCTTCGGTCCTTCCCCTAATTCTTCCATTGGAGTCCTCATGCTCAGTCCAATGGTTGGCTACAAGCATCCCCATCTATTTTGGTATGGCTCTGGCAGATCCTTTCAGGAGACGCTCATATCAGGCTCCTGTCAGCAAGCACTTCTTAGCACCAACAATAGTGTCTGGGTTTGGTGTCTGCATATGGGATGGATCCTCAGGTGGGGCAGTCTCTGTATGGCCTTTCCTTCAGTATTTACTCCACTCTTTGTCTCCATATTTCTTTTAGAAAGGAGCAATTCTGTGTTAAAAATTTGAGAAGGGTGATTCATGATTGATGTGGGAAGGCTCAGCTCACTATTGGTGGTTCCACCCCTGCTTTGGTGGTCCTTGGTTCTAAAAGAAAGCAGACTGAGAAAGCCATGAAGAACTATCCAATAACCAAAACTCCTTGGCCTCTGTATCAGGTCTTGTCTCTAGGTTTCTGACTTCACTTCTTGGCATGGTTTCCTTCATTGATGGACTTTTAAGCTGTGAAGTAAAATAATAAACCCATTCCTCCCCAATTTGTTTTTGACCATGTTTTAACACAGCAGTAGAAACTCTTAAATCACCAAGTCTAATCTGAACATGTTTAAGCAAAGAGAAATTTAGAAAATGTTAACCGCTTTTCTTTTGAACTATGGATTAGTTCCATTATGATTTATATTTCCATCACCCAGTGTTTTATACTTTTTAGAATTCTCTGCTGCAACACTTCCAAAATTTAGCCTTTCTAATATTTTTGCTCCTTTTAGATTATCAGAATGTCTTCAGTTGTTGCAATTACTTGAACTCAAGCAGAGTTTAAATGCCTTTGAAACAATTCTAGATTTACAGAATCATGCAAAATTATTTACAAGCATCATGTCTGGATCTTGTGTCCAGAACCAGTATTAAGAGCTTACATAATTATACGAAAAGCAGAATTTTATATTAGGAAAATATAAAGATATTATCTAGATTCCATCAGTATTGAAAGTATTTGTTTACATGTAAGAATAATTCAAACAATCTTTATTGTAAATCTATTTTGTGTAACAGCTATCATTAGGTATCCTAACACATTTTAAGGATGTTAAATAAAATAAAATCACATAGTATGTAACCTTTGGTGATTAGTTTTTGTTAAGCCATAGTAATTTATTTGAAATTCATATAAATTGTCTTGTGATAGCAAGAGTTATTCATATGCATTACTAAGGAGTTTTGCAGTGTATAGCATCTGTATGCTTGTTTATCTACTCACCCAGTACATTTTTTTTAAGGTTTTGGCTATCATAAATAGGGATTCCATAAATTTTGATATATATTTTTGTAGACATTAAGTCATAATTTGTTTGGAATAAATTTCTAAGAGCTCACTTGCTGAGAGGTACATACATATTTAATTCTTAAGAAAATTGACTCTCAGGCTGGGTGGTGGTAGCACACACCTTCATTCCTAGCTCTCGGCGACCAAGGCATGAGGATCTCTGTGAGTTCAAGGCCAACCTGCTCTACAGAGTTCTAGGCCAGGAAGGACTACACAGAGAATCTCAGTAGCAATAATCCAAGAAACAAACAAACTTATGGGTTGATTAATATTATTTTTTAAAAAAATTACTTTCTCTTCCAGGAGATGCTAATTGTCAAGAGTTCCTCCGTGAAGGTTAAGACTTCATGCCCAATGCCCTTTTCCATGTTGATTTTGTTTTGCCTTGAATTTGCATAGGCCTAGTGCATGCTGTTTTAACTTTTGATATACATGTGCAAGTGT
>JADRCC010098241.1:0-10456 GCA_019843855.1 Hylomyscus alleni
ACACACACACACACACACACACACACACACACACACACACACACACAAAGGCTGAAGGCTGAGTACAAGAGTATTCCTTCTACATGAGTGCTTTAGAGCCAGTACATCGGTTTTCTTCTTGCCTTTGGACTTTAAATGAAATATGGGTACTTTTTGTGTCTAGAGACTGCTGACTTTCAGGATATAATTTATACCATCAGTCATCCTTGGTCTCTACCTTACTGACTGCAGATTCTGTGAACTTACAAGCCTCTATAACTACATAAGCTATTTGTAAAATAAATGTCTGTATCTCTCTTGATATCTATCTGTCAGCTTCCTTACCTATCTATCTGATATATATATATATATATATATATATATATATATATATATGTGTGTGTGTATATAATTATTTCTCATTTAACACTTACCAAACTCCAAGAACAGAGTATGATGAGTTCTACATTTGAATGAGAGCATCGAAGCTCACACCATTAAAATAATGATTTCTTAAACTTTTTCATGTTACTGACACATGGAAAAGAATATCATGTGGTACATTATTGCCGGAAGTGGCTGGCCATTCCAGGCTTTATTGACTGTTCTGGACAGTGAGGGATCAACTCACTAGTGTTCCTGTAGCCTGTGTTTGAGACACTGGAAAATAAAAAATTCAATTATCTAAAGAAGATAACATGCCTGTTCAGATATGCTTATATTCGAATTCAGAATCTATCACCGACATGCCTGTGCATTCATGTCTTTGGACAGCTAGGACAATCTCGCTTTGCCTTAGTTGCCCTATATGTAAAATAGTGTCTATTTATGAGTCATGAAAGAACAAAATGAAAATGATATAGCATTTAGTATAGACTTAGAAGCATAGTAAACATTGTAAATACTACTATTGCTGCTACTTACAATAGCAAAAGGTGGCAAAGTCGTGAGTATATGACTCTGAAGTCCATGCTTTCTGATGCAGATATACTTCCCTGGCTTTAGCTTTGAATTTTGCAATAAATAGTCTTCCTGGCTTTTTAAAAAAGCTCTCATGGAGGTGGTTATATGTGGCAGTAATGCATGTCAAATGTCAAAGTACTATCGTATTCAGCTTCACCACCCTTAAAATTTTGTCATGACAGAATTCAGAACTTATTCATTATTACCATTTTATTTCAAAGTGCCTTACTGAATTATCCAAATTGATCATATATCTTTGCTACCATGAACTATAGTGTAAGTGTGTGGTGTTGTAGCCAGAGCCCCTCTGGGACACATTAGTATGAAGAAGAAAAAATAATAATGCTCACCTAATGGAGGTAAACAATTCTTTTTTATAAAACTTCATCTCAGCCCGTATGAAGCTATGTGAGGTTTAGAAAATCATTTTTAGTAAGAGACCTTTGGGGAGATGCCAGCAAAATTTGTGGTCACAACATGATATATATACCTCTTCATGACAGAGCCCTGGGCCAACTGTCCCCCTACCTCATTAAATCTGGATAGCAGTGTTCAAACTGCTGGCTCACTACTCCAGCCACTGATCTTGGAACTCCTTGATTTTAGGATCAGACAAGAGGTGAGAAACGTTGCAGCACTAAGCCTAACTTGTCTAGTTATCTGGTTGAAGAAAGGCAAGATCAAACCCCACAGAGTAATAATAACGACAAAGAGAAACAGACAGAAGGAAGGTAATAATTTATAATAAGGCTTGTAACATTTGATGGCATTTTTTAAATCTGGTCTTGCTGTGAGTTGGGACTATGTCTTAATTATGGAAGAGTTGTCAATCAAATGGAAAGTCTTTCCCAATTCCCTATTAAAGGCATCATCAAGAAGCCTTTTTCTTGTGAAACTGTACAGCCTCAAATCTAGGTCAACCTGCCTCCATTTATGTGCAGCAAAGATGTTCTTTTTTTCTGTGCTGTCAGTCATTCCAGGTCATCTGCTTTCTGATTAATCTGGAAGCACAAATTCTCAAAATCATCCATCCAAGTGTTTAGAATGAGTAGGATGAAACACAGATAACTCTATGATTAAGAAGCTCATTCACCTTTTCCTTTCTTATCTTTTCTTTCCTTTTCTTTCTTTTTTTTGTGTGTGATTTCTTAGGATGTCGGTTTCAGAAGAAAGGATGGTTTCTTTGATTATTTTTTCCAAGGCTTAAAGCAATAATGAAGGCAAAACTCTTGGCATTGACAAAAGGAACCAAGTCTTCATATTTTCCCCTAATGCATATATACATTAGATAATACATATACAAAAGAATAGGACAGTTTGGTCATCAATCTATGCCTCTTCCATGTCATATACCTCATATAAGCTCCGTGGGGATTATTGGGTTTGGAAGTTAATTGCTTTTGTTGAAACATGAGTTTCAGTTCGTGTTTCTTTATTTCATCTTTTTATTCATCCATTTACTCATGTACTTTAATTAGCATTTATTGAGTAACCATGCATTAGGCAGTGGCATAAATCCTGGAACATAATGATTAGAACTCCATGGTCCTCGTCCTCCAAAATACTGCCATATAGTGCATTTAGTAAACAATTATGGTGATGCTGTCAATAGGTAACAATGTTCTATTTGCATGTTCTGGACACTATTGCAAACATGTATATTTATTAATTGAGACTCTTTATAACACCCTCTTAAGGTTGACTCAGTATTTGTATTTCCTCATTTCACAGACAAAGACACATAATATTATATAATCTACCCCAAAATACTTGAGTGAAAAATATGAGAGATTATGAAGATCTTGCTCCCAGAGCCATATTTGGAATCAAGCATTAAACACACTGCCTCCTTAGTGTGACAAAGAAGAAAGTATGTTGTGTCATAGAAGGCAGACTAAGAGAGGAGGTGTCCCTTAACCCACATTTTAAGGACCAAGTGACCAAAAGATTGATGAATCTAAAGAACAGAATAATCCAATTAGAGGAAAGAACACTTGCAAAGCCATAAAGACCCAAAACAATATGACATGGTAAGGAAACTACCAGAAGTACATATGAGGCAGTGTCAGAAGATAACAGAGATATAAAAAGAAGACAGATCACACATAGGTTTAAAAGCTAAGAATTTTGCACTTACTATGAGAGCTATGTGGAAACACTGAAGGGTCTCTAATGATTCGTTGTTAATATTTTTAAGCATAATGGTCACTTATGAAGATATTATCATAGTTCAGGCAAAAAAGGTTAAATTGACCCAAGTCAAGAGCAGTGAACAATAGAAGCATTAACATACATTCTGTAAAGGTAGAAAAATAGGGCATGTAAAAGATGAATGTATTCCAGGTAAATAGTGGACATGCCTTTAATCTCAGCACTTAAGGAAATGTAGGTAGGAAGACTGGTGCAAGTTCAAAGTAGATCTGCTTTGTATACTGAGTTCCAGGCCATCGAAGGCTGCATTGTCAAGCCCTATCTCAAAAGAAAAAATGATGGTAAGTTGTGGAGAATGAGGCAAAGGGAAAATGCTGGCTCTCAGGTTTATGCTTAACTACAGTTATAGTAGTGACTGGCAACCAGCTAAGCTTTCTAATAAATACAGAATTTATAAATGAAAGAATGAGTTCATGAATTCAAAGGTAGGTATTTACAAAATGAAAAGTATATATCATTGCTTATTTGTAGAGAGTTAAAGAAAGAAGAGAGTCAAGAATGGTCCAAAGATTCAGGCTAAGATAATTTCTATCTAGAGTCAGAAATGAAATACAGAAGGAAGAGATGTCTGGAGACCAGGATCAAGAATTAAAATGTAGATAAATTGATTTGTAACTGCCTCTGAGACAACCACATGGTATAACAGATCTGAAAAGGAATAAAACAGTGTAGAAAAATATCATAATAGGCTAACACCAATCACAAACTATGTTCCTGAAAGGTCTAAGCTCTTTTCCATGATTTGTTTAATCTTTCCCTAAACATTAGAAAGCAGCTACCATCAACAGCTACCTGCTTACGTATTGATGGTGAAATTAAGGCCCACAGAGTTTATGTAATAAGTTCAGAATCTCTCAGTTTATAAATTTAAACTCACCTTATCTAATTTTCAAGACAGAAGTTTCAATTGCTGTGGTATTGTGCTTATTCTTAGCCACAATAGAATGTGGACTGAAAGTACTTAAAAAACAGTATGGTGGGCTAGAAAAATGGCTTAGCAGTTAAGAGCACTGACTCCTCTTCCAGAGGTCCTGAGTTGAATTCCCAACAATCACATGGTGACTCACAACCATCTGTAATGAGATCTGATGTCCTCTTCTGGTGTCTGAAGGCAGCGACAGTGTACTCGCATACATAAATTAAATAAATAAATCTTTAAAAAATTTAAAAAAGAAAGAATATGGTTAGGCCAGGAGCCCCTATAACATATAGGCCCTTATAACATGTAATAACTTACTGGAACCCTTGCCCTTGTTCTATTCCTTTGCCTCTTTAGCAGGTTTCACTTTAGCTGCATAGTAGTATTTCAACATTTTTTTCATATATATATGAAACCATGGAGGATATATGATCATATTATATACTTGCAAATATTACTAGTTTGATGTGACATATGAGTGACACATTACCGAGTATTCTATAAAGTGTAGTTTACCTTCTGATAATAAGGTATGTGAAAAACAAAATCCTTACAAACTGGCTAACAAACCCTGGGGAGGATTACTAGCCTCGTTGTGTACATGGGAAATGTTAGAAGCATAGGTAGAAGGAACCAAAACCAGAAGTAAGATGCCTACTAACTTCCTTTTGTTTGTTATTCTCTTGAGGAATATAAGCACCAAAACCCTGGTGGGCATCAGGGCAATGTTTTATCTGAAATATGAAAGTATTGATTAGATTTTCTTTTCTGATTGATTAGTTTTGTTTTTTTTTTCTGAGATACGATCTCATTATGTGGTACAGGCTGGCCTGAAAGTTGCTCCAGAGGCCAGGTAATATCAGACTCTCCACACTTCTGTTTCAGGTGGTAGAATCACAGGTGTGTGCCATCCTACCTAACTAGTAGGGTAATTTTCATCCAGGTTTTTGGCAAAGCATAGAACAGGAGTCAGTGCTTGTTTTTCAGTAAAGGACTTCATAATAAATATTCTCAGCAGTAACAGCCATGTTCCACATTATAAAAACTAAACTCTCCACTATAGTGAGAAACCAGCCAGAGGATATAATCAGATAAGTGCAATTGTATTTCAAAACATAAAAAGAGTGAGATTAATTTGTTTCATAACATCTGATCTACAGTGTAAAGGAACCAGAAGACAGTTGCTTAGGTCTCCCTCCATTATCCCTTGAACATTTTTTTGTAGCACATGATGCACATGCTGAAATCCTTTGACCCTTTGGCTCGGGAGGCCACACATACACACACTAAAATGACATTGTAAAGCAAATGATCTTAATTTCACCATAAAAAGAATGTCTTCCCATTTCTAAAGAGTCTTATTTATGAAGCAATTGTCTAAGAATTTCTTTTCTTCCTCACAAGAGTAATGAGGGGTAGGAGTAGGGAGTGTTTACATTGATATTTCAAGTGCCACAGAGAATGAGGCCAAGAGAAGCCATTAGTTCATTCATGTCACAGTGAGTTATAACTCCTTTCTTAGTTCCATAGCCTGTGCTCCTGCCAAGACAGTGTAAGATAACCAAATAGTTTACATTATTATATAACCTGAATTACAGTGTCATTTAACAGTGGTGAGTGGACACGGGCTAGGTTGAAAAACCACATTTATTCCTCGGGTAAAATAATTTATTCCAATCATTAAATTCAAGAAGCTATGCAAAGATAAGCCTGCTGAAGTCTTCCATAACAGTTTTCAGGATCAGAGTCAGAGAAGTCGCATTATAAGAGAAAGTATCTAATGCCACCCAGTAGTAACTCAGACTCCATGGACTGGGTCCAAGTTATAGTACCTTATAATTAACTCTAATTTATGGCAAAATAATCTCTCATTGAGATCCCATGGACAGATTTTTCTATTGTGGTTTGTAAGCTTTATAGTCTTCAAAGCTCTGATGAAATAAAGATCTTTGAAAGATAGATGCTAGCAAATAAAAAAGTTGCACACAAATTGCATGTTCCCGTGTAAGTGAGTAGTCATTTTATAATGTGTATTACATTCTCCAATTTCTAACAATCTGCAATTTTCTTATTTAAAAGAAGACCACGTGACTTGGCAAGCTGGGTAAATTTTAGTATGAACCATAATAATTTATGAGCAATTATAGAAGCACATGTACACAGCCTCTGAGTAATTTGTCTTTCTGGTTACTGTCAACTAAATAATTTTTTGCATCTTGAGTCTGCCTGTAATAATTTTGCTATGGCACCATCACCTGCAGCAATTTACCCTGTGCTGTTTTTACACCCATTTGTCTCCTATTTGTTACCCCAAAATTGAATTGTAAGTTCAAATAAATGAGGAAAAAAAAACACAATAATTTGCTGTTTTGCGTCTTATACCAGGCTAGTGGCTTAAGAATTAGATGACTGTTAACTACATACGATTCAAAGACATTGTTGTCTACCAGATGGATCACTCCAAATATTTTCACGTGTGGGCCTAGAATCCTCAATGTTGACCAGCTACTCTCCTAAAATCAGATGAATTATATTTATAGATTTCTCTAGTACAAAAGTAAAACAAAAGCACAGAGAGTTTTTTAAGAATTTGATACCAATCCTAGATGCATTTTTGGGATCACAGATAAAATTAAAATCAGTGTTCCTTTCCCTCTCCCTCTCTCCCTTCCTCCATATGCTCTCTTAGATTTAAGATTTGCTTATTTTTAAGTTCTAGATGACTAGTTTCAGACAGAAGGAAATAAATGGCAGATGAATAAACTAGGTTGATATATATGTATATATATTACATGTATGCACACATACATTAAATAACTATATATATATATCACATATATGATTTGTCATATATATATAATATATATATATATATATATATTATATATATAATAGAGATATCCCCTAAAGGTAAAATCAGTAATTCAGTAATTGCAGTATACATTATATATGATTCTAAAACCATTCTCACATTTTTGCCTCCTGTGTTTCTAAATCGTATAAGTGCTCCAGGATATGGTTTACATACATATATAAATCTGAATAAATTGTGTAACAAAACTAATACAAGTGATGAGTCCCAGATGTCAAGACAATTTCCACACCTGCCTGTACTCAGGCATAGGACAGCTGCACAGACTAACAAAGTACTAAAGTGATGAGCTCAGAGTCAGACACAGGAAGCTGGGTGTTGCATCATGCATTTGTAAATGAACTAAGAAGTGTACAAGGAAAGTCCAGATTCCTCCCAGTCCTCAGAATCCAATTTTGAGGTAAAGGAATGCACATGACAGAAGCTGGTATAGGTTTTCTTTGAACTCCAGCTAGCTTAGAGCAAATGTTCAAATCAGTATGGGTCTCAGGTTGGATCACTAGGTCAGGTCTCAACAAATTACATTCTATGAACATAAATATTTTCATTACAGACAACAAAAAAAAGTATGTTGTCTCCTTAAACCAGTTGTGTGTAGTCATTAACTGAGTAACCTTAGACAAGCCACTTAACCCATGTCATTTGTTTCCCTGAGGAAATGTCAGAGGCTTGGGATAGGTGAACTTTGAGGTCTCTTTCAATACAAAGTGTGGGAGTTTGTGGGGAGGATAGAAAAATCACCTGTTCTACTAAATGAAGCCAAATGTCAGAGCTCATGGAAAGGCTTGTGAAAACAGAGCAAACAGCTACCTATGTGCAGTGAAGGGAAGCATTCTACCAAAGTATATTACATGCCTGCCTATAAGTGAGAGTGTAAAATTTCACTGTTCTAATAATTCCTTGTGTAGAAAGCAATGTATTTCCAGAAGAAATGCTTGTAATTTATGCCCATTTCTCCAAACTTGGCCCAGATGAGTTCAATTCTAAACTAAAGGTTATAGGGTAGATTTTGTCAATATTACATATGATTTGTTATGCAAGAGATCCTGAGTTAGAAGCTTGGTCTATGGTGTTGCAATATTGAAGCCTTAAAAGGTAGCTTCCTAATAGGTACCTAATGGTTAGGTCATTGCAGATATTGGTCTAACTTTCACATTCAATGAAGGCAAGAGTAAAACTTTTATACTATTTTCGTTAGGTCTCTTGGGGTGTCTTGTTGTTTCTTATGAACATGTTCTTATCAGAACGTAAGACCGGGACTCTAGTCACAGGCTTCCTGTCTCATATTGTGTTTCTCCATCTCATATATATTTGCATTTTGCCATCTATGGTAACATTATATAGGCATAGAGACCTTAGTAGGAGTGGGTATCATACTTTTTGAATTATTACCTTTGAAATCTTTGAGCCAAACAAGCTTCTTCTCTTTAAAATGACCTGATTTCAGCAATTTAATTATAGCAATAGAAACTTCATGGAGGAGACTTTGCCTTCACTCTTATTTCGGTAGTAAAGAATGGAGGGAAAAATCTTTTAATGTCTTCAGTGATAGCTTGGGTTTGTTGCTTGCTTTATTTCTCAATCTGAGAGGAAACAATGTTAACACTTGACATTTGTTCAACCTCTTCTGTGGAACATTACAATCAAACTTCTCACCAACCTCTAGGCTATAAAAAATGAAAAAAAAATCTTATAGACACCCTGGAAATGTTTAATCTATCGCTTGTTACAGCTTGTGTAAGTTGCTTAATGATACAAGGGCTTGTTTCCTTTATCTATAAAACCATAATAAAATCATATCCATTCCACAGAATTATGAAAAGCCTTAAATGTACATAAAGTACAAATATCCAAAGTGAAATAGAAATAAGCATCCTTTTTCTATAGTCATTAGACTAGCTGTAGTGAAGTGGGTGGGGAGCCACATACAGGTAACTGGTAGATGGTACCATACCTAGAGGACTGAGAAGTAAAGTGAGATTAGTATGGTATGGAAAGACAAAAGTAAGATAGCAAGACTTCCTTTAGTTAGAATGAAATTATTCACACTACTTTGCATAGCAAGTTAATAGAAGAGATGGAACCAGGTCCCATACTACATGAGTTTTACACTAAGTCCTGAAAAACTACTTATGCCTAATGTATCATGTAGTCCAAAAGAAGAAAGTACATAGGCCAGGGAACAGATGGGGATGACTTTGTCTAGCAAGATAACAATGGAGATGATAGAATGTACTATTTTTCAAGTACTAAGGTAATTGGTTGAATGTATCATACAAGAAAGTGGACAATTAAGAATGACTCTTGCCAGGTATGGTAGTAAACAGTTTTAATCCCATTATAGTGTAGGCTGGTTGTTATTTTTCAAACAGAAGTCCCAATATAAATACAATGGAAATAGTGACAGCACTTGACATTTGTCCTAACTCTAATATGATCCTCTATAGTCTATAATTCACAAACATCTAGCCTCTAAAAAATAGTGCCAAGCTCATAACCAGCATCAGCATCTAGTGAGACCCTGTTTATTTATTCCATAAATAAATAAGGAAAAGTGTTTAAAAAGAAACAAAAATGCTAATAATTCTTAATGTGAGTGAACCAAAATGAAGAGTGTCATCATTTTAGGAAAGAAAAGAAATTAACTGTAAACTGATGAGGAAAAAGGCAGAATTAAGAGTTCAATTTTGGACATGTTAAGACTGAGAAGCATTACAGAGAACTGATTCTAGATGCTAAAGGTAAGATATCCAAAAAGTTTTAATTTTAGTTGAAGCTCTTCCTCTGAGTCCCCATATCATGTTTTTCTTAAAACCTGTTTTTCAAGCAAGAAACTACGATCCACTCACCTTAAAGATGAAGACAGCCTAAAGTTTATAGAACAACAACAATCAAAATGCCTGCTACCCACATTCTGGTTGCTAAAGTGCTGTCTCTGTTGATCCATACTAAATAGTATTTTTCAGATAAGAAAATTTCAGGCTTATAGGTAAGATTTGAAGTATCAAGTTTTAGTGTACATATTTTTCAAGATTATAGTTTGTGAAATCTTTCACTTCCCTCTTAATCTCAATGGAACTAGCACATTATTCCCAACAGTCAAGAAATGATTGGACCAATGTGGACACTTGATTCTGTAGGCTATATAGCAACATATGACTTATTAGTTCTGTCTTTAAAACATAGGTCAAGCCAATCATTTTCCTATTTATATATAGTAACTGGAACTAGAGAGAGAGAGAGAAAAAGAGAGAGAGAGAGAGAGAGAGAGAGAGAGAGAGAGAGAGAGAGAGAGACACTAATAATTTGTGGAAACTAAGATACAAGAAAATGCTGCACTTAAGACTGAAACTTTCCTGAGGAACCGCCAAACTGATTTCCAGAGTGGTTGTACCAGCTTGCAACCCCACCAGCAATGAAGGAGTGTTCCTCTTTCTCCACAACCTTGCCAGCATCTGCTGTCACCTGAGTTTTTTATTCTAGCCAATCTGACTGGTGTGAAGTGGAATCTC
>JADRCC010098331.1:0-11174 GCA_019843855.1 Hylomyscus alleni
ATAGATAGATAGATAGATAGATAGATAGATAGATAGATAGATAGATATAGATAGATGGATAGATAGATAGGTAGGTAGGTAGATAGATATAGATGGATAGATAGATAGATAGATAGATAGATAGATAGATAGATAGATAGGTAGGTAGATATAGATAGATGGATAGATAGATAGATAGATAGATAGATAGATAGATAGATAGATAGATAGATAGGTAGATAGATAGATGGTCCTTAAGCTCCTCAGAGACCTGCTGATTATGGTATTTAAGATGTTTAAACTTCCCATGCCAGACAGAGATTCCAAATCCTAGCAGTGACTTCCCTAAGGTCTCCAAAAATATATGGGCACAATAACAAAGGACTTCCCCTGGACTATGGTATGCTAACCACTAAGCAAGACTTCTCCAATGCCTTGCCTGTTGCCAGGACCCTGTGCAACTGTGGACAAACAGGACACTGGACATGCCTCAAGGTTAGTCTCCCAAGTTCCTCCTCTACAGGAAGGCCTATCAGGTTTTCTGGGCCAGACCTGTGTCCCCAGTGAAGCCATGTAGACAACAGGAACCTGGGATAACTGTCTAAGTAGTGGACTTTGGACTAGTCTCTGTCCTTTTAATTAATATATAGGCCATTTAGATCATAATTTATCCTTCTCAGGTCTCTGATGGGTTTGTGGACTTGTTTGGTGAAAAAAGACGTGTTTGAGGGTCTAGGAAGTTGTTCTAAGTTGGTAAATGTGAGATCTGAAGATTGGAAGATGTGAAAAACTTAAATGGTGATAAGAGGGTGATTTAAGGTATATAGAAGGAGTGAAAAATGTTTCCGATTTCTTCCCCTCACTGTGCTACTGATATATTGCAACTTCAAAGTTCAGAGCTTTAACATTTTAACAGTGGTAATACTGACATATCTAAAATTTATCTCTTTTTGTAAACTTAAAAAAATTCTTACAAGATTCAGGGAATCCACACGAATCTACTTCTCACAGGCCAAATGGCCTCCAGATAAGTACTGTCAATCAACGGCCTGTTTCCCTCTCCACCTGACTATTCCCCTTTCCCAGGTCCTGGGAGTCTCCTCCACCTACCTCCAACTACCAAGACCTTGGGCCTAAAAGTTTCAAATGTACACCTGAGGGAAAAAAATCCCCCTAAACCCCTAACTTTTTCTTCTGCCCCTAACATACATATCTGTTCCACCATCTGCGAAGTCCAGGTGTTCCCTGCATCCAGAAGAGCTCTGCAGTGGCTACCCGCAGATGCTCCACGATAGTCTCACAAGTGGCTTCAACTGGCTCTTCTAGCTTTTGGATCCCCTCCCCATAACAATGCCCCAGTGTCAGCAGGAAGTAGTCATAGATGATTGTATCACCCCCTTATTCATTTGTTATCAACAAAGGCTGGAATGATGGAATTCAGGACAAGTAGATAAGGTACATACTTTACATACCAAAGCAGACCTAACCTCCAGGTTCTCCCAGCATCCCTCAGTCCCTATCTGTTACAGGGCATGGCTGGCATACCCTGTCCTCTGCCCTGAACTTCCCAGCGGAGGGGCTGGGCTTCTCCTTCCCCAGAAGCTTCTCCCTACTTGACACAGACAGTCTCCCCCTCTCTGCCTGTCTCCCTGACATTTTCTCTCTCGCTATGTGCACTTGCTCTTTCTTTTTCTTTCCTCTCCCCTCTGTCTCCATTCCCATGGCCATCTCCCTAGCCTCATTCCTTAGGACCAGTAAACCGGCCTGTCCGAGAGCCGCTTCCCAGTAAACCTTCCTTTAAATCCTCTAATCTGGCTTGAATCGAGTCATTTCACCAGCAGAGAATAACTTAACACAAATAACCAATAATCACATGGAAAGAGGCTTTGTATCACTGGACACAAAACGTAAGTCAAACTACTACCCGAGCAGCACAGCCATGTGGTCCCTCAGTGTCTACCTGAGAACAGATAAAGATGTCCAATTCACTCTGCTCCGTCTATGAGCTCCTCAAAGGCCCTTGACTGGAGGAGAAGAGAAAGCTCTCCCTAAGGCACTTTGCCAGAAAATTCAAAAAGGACACAGAGAGGAAACAGGCTTGGCTGAGTCTGCAAATTTGAGTAATGGGGGGATTAAGGATGTAGGTCCCTATCCCAGAAGGGCACACCGGAATCAGAAGAAGCAGGACCTTTCATGTTTCAGACTAGAGTATCAGCAAACAGGAAGAGCTGGAGAGCAACATTAAGGAAACATTACCTTTTATTTACCTCTGTTTGATAAACCTCTCGCCTCTGCTCCCTGCCTTTGATTGCTTTGTCTGCCTATTTCCTGCTAAGAGTTGACAAAATAGCATTCCTGAGTGGGGAGATAAGAGCGAATATTTGCTGAATAACATCAGGGGAGACTGCTAGCTCATCCATTTCGTTGTTTAGTTGTTCAAAAGGTTCCAAACACCAATTAACTCTCTGGCTCGGGAAATCTTTGATACGCTCAGATTTACTGACATTTTGAAACTCTTGTTCGTATCTGCCTAATGGTTTTCTGATCATGAACAAAGAGGTACCAGTCAATTTAGCATTTGACCTGTTTTCTTAAATGTTTTTATGTATTCAACATTTTGTACCTAGAAATAGTTGGATTTGTGAGCTAAAATTATCTTTGCTCCCCTCTTATGCAGCTCCAAATTTAAAATTGAAGGGAAAAAAAGGGCTTAAAAAGATACAGTTAAACTATCATTTCTTTCTTAGTTTAAATTTAGAAGATCTATTGCAAGAGTTTTTGCCTCTTAACTTTTACATGGAACTT
Organism: Hylomyscus alleni; assembly: GCA_019843855.1. Classification (NCBI taxonomy): domain Eukaryota; kingdom Metazoa; phylum Chordata; class Mammalia; order Rodentia; family Muridae; genus Hylomyscus; species Hylomyscus alleni. The sequence continues at coordinate 2,785 of JADRCC010098331.1, forward strand.
AGCAGAGTTTGGAGGATTCAATGACATAAATATATATATATTTGTACACACACATACACAGACATATATAATATCCAGCATGAATATATATAGAGAGATATGTGTGTGACACATATATATTATATATACCATATATATTAATTCATGTATATGCTCAGGATATATGTAATATATTATATATTCAAGGTCATTTTTCAATATATATTTCACTTTTATATATATAATACATATATATTCTGATATATATCAGAAAGGGAGTAAAGGGACAATACAGGGAAGACAAATTTTGTAAGCTTTTCTTACTTCACTCTGAGCATCCTTTGATAGGTGTGTTTCTTTCTCAAAGGTGAGTTTTGTTGTTATTGCAGTGTTGTAAGTTATTTCTTCAGTAGAAGTCTTACCTGTGAATATGTGACACCTCAGGTTCCTTGAACCAGCTGTGGATAGAAGAGCAAGCTAGCGTCTTTAGATAAGTCAGCTTCTGGGTTATCCAGAAACCCCAGCTCCTTTGCAATTTATGTTTCATAATAAACACAGACTGAATGCATTGAATTGGGGAGTTTAAAAATGAAAAGGGTGGCCGGGCAGTGGTGGTGCACACCTTTAATCCCAGCACTTGGGAGGCAGAGGCAGGAAGATTTCTGAGTCCAAGGCCAGCCTGGTCTACAGAGTGAGTTCCAGGACAGCCAGGGCTACACAAACAAACAAACAAAAATTTAAAGGGTGAAGCTGGCCCTTCCATTTATTTTTTTATTTTTTTTGTTTTTTCGAGACAGGGTTTCTCTGAGTAACCCTGGCTGTCCTGGAACTCACTCTGTAGACCAGGCTGGCCTCGAACTCAGAAATCCGCCTGCCTCTGCCTCCCAAGTGCTGGGATTAAAGGCGTGCGCCACCACCATCCGGCTGGCCCTTCCATTTATAACATGGGATCTTGGAAAGGTCACATTACTTCTGTGTCCTAAGATCTTTGCCTTTCGAGCAGAGAAGAGAAAGGCTGGCTCACTGGGTTGTCCTGTAGGTGACTGCGACTGCACTCTAAGGATAGTACCTGAAAATCCCTGGCTTCTTCTGACACCTTCTAAGACCAGTTACCTCTGTAATCATATTCTGCACCAGACCCTAGAAGTGGAAAGGGAGCTAGGGCACATTCAAGTCCTCTCAGAGTATAGCTTGCTTCTGTTACCACAGTGGAATATCCAGAAAATTTGTGATTTAAGAATTTATAGACACTGACCGTTTTACAAACTCTTCAAAGAGGATGCGATGGGAGTAGCCCTGCCTGCGAATGCTGACAGTCTCCAGGATCCCTGTGGAGCGAAGCTGGGCCAAGACTCTGTCTTGGGAGAACTGCAGGGCCTTGCGGTCATCATTAGGCTTAATGCAACGAACAAAGTGGGGCTGTCCGACCACCATTTTGGAGAGCAGATCCATCAGGGAATACTAGCAGGGAGAGAACAAACACAAAATGAGAAGCTAGGCACCACTCACGGGGGCCTGCCGAGCAGTGGAGGGTTTGTGAAGCACTAGAGATTGTCAAGAAAGAACACCTAATCAGTAACAGGAGATGGCAAGGTAAGTGCTCCCTCCAGCTGCTGTAAGGTTGAAATCACTCTTTAAACATCTGGGTGCTAAAGCAGTATCTCTAGAGGACAGAAACCCCTTTAAGAGCATGTTCTAGGTTAGCCTGGAATGCCCTCTACTATCCAAAATGATGACATACTATAGTACCCAGCATGGGGATGTGCTGTTTTAGTCACCTTAGAACCACCAGAAAGTCACAGCAAATCATGCTGATAACATTGATAGTAAGGATGAGGGAGGGAGAGGAAGAAAAGGAAAGGAAGAGGAGAAAGGAGAGGAGAAGGAGGAGAAGGAGGAGAAGGAAGAGGAAGAAGAGGAGGAAGAGAAGGAGAAGGAGGCTAAGGATGAGCAGGAGGAGGAGGAGGAGGGAGAGGAGGAGAAGGAATGGGGAAAGATTATTAGAGGAAAGGATTATGATAGTCAACTATTACATACCTTACAGAGAAGAAGAAACACATGAACAACAAGAAGGGTGCTTGTTGGGCAGGGGTGTGTCCCTTGGTGTTGTCCATTATTAGAGCTCTCAGAGACAATTACAAGCCACATGGAAAACAAGTTCCTGTCTTATGAAATCATTCTTCTTAGTAATCAGAAGTGGTCTTACCCAGCAGACCAAGGTATCTTGTTTTTCTGCTCTAGAAGTTTTTTGGTTTTTGGTTTTTGGGTTTTTTTTGGTTTTTTGCTTTTGGTTTTTGGTTTTTCGAGACAGGGTTTCTCTGTGTAGCCCTGGTTTTTCTGGAACTCACCCTGTAGACCAGGCTGGCCTCGAACTCAGAAATCCACCTGCCTCTGCCTCCCAAGTGCTGGGATTAAAGGCGTGTGCTACCACTGCCCGGCTAAGTGGAGACCAGTATTTTGAAGATATTAAACTGGTTGGCCTAGGGCTGGTGAGATGGCTCAGTGGGGAAGAGCAGCGACTGCTCTTTGGAAGGTCATGAGTTCAAATCCCAGCAACCACATGGTGGGTCACAACCACCCGTAATGAGATCTGATGCCTTCTTCTGGTGTGTCTGAAGACAGCTACAGTGTACTTACATATAATAAATAAATAAATCTTAAAAAAAAAAATAAACTGGTTGGCCTGGTCATATTTCTGTAATCTATAAGCTAGAGACTTGTCCTGTGGTAGGAACATTGAGAATCGCAGTCAAAGAGCGTCCAAGTCTCAAGGGGAAACACATGCATGCACACACTCAGGCAGGGATGCACGCATGCACGCATGCACACGCACACACACACACACACAGACACACACACACACACACACACACACAGACACACACAGACACACACACACACACACACACACACACACACACACACACGCACCCGGATACTAGGAGGACAAGCATGGGGTTAGTAAAGAGAACCAGACCAGGCTGAGGAAGATAAGGAAGAAAGGGAAATCACAAACATCCAAGAGAAATTAAGCAGGCACTGGGAGCTGCTTGCTGGAGGCGCTGTCATAGGGTTTGGACTTCAAGGTCTGAGGCCCCCACTGCTCACACTGAGAGCCCAGTTCTACTCTGCCTATGAAACACCGCCATCTTTGTTGGACGCTGATCGCTTTCCATTAAGGAACCTTCCTCCATCTGTGGTGCAGATTCCTGAGTCCTATTCTTCAGCTTGCCTTGTCCTCCAGCCCATGGTCTAGCTCCCCTAGCCCAAACCCTCCCATGGAACACTTTTCTATGCCAACGCTGTCTTACCATCTCATTCTCTGTCAATGAGATCAACTCCTGTTTTCTCCTAACAACAGCATCTCCACCACGAAGCTGCCTGAGCCATCTCTCCCAGCGCACATCATCTCTAAGGGGTCCCCAAATGCTGTTTCATAGTGATCAGTGCAAATTGGTGGAAGGGCCCAGGTGCCTTACATTTACTATAAGTGTTCTTATTAGAACACTTCTACATGTATTGTTCTTACACCGCAGGAACATTTCTCTAGATAGAATATCAGAAACTGGGGTGGCAGAAATGAGAATAATAGGCTCAAGCAAATGGGTCAGTCAAACCTATGAAAATAAAGCCAATTCTTTTCTCAGTGTACAAACTTGAAAAATTACTTTCTAAATGTTATTAACTGCTGTTATTTGGTGGGAAAGTATTTCTCACTGCTTTGAAGCCAAGGAGGTGCTCAAAGACTCCCAGCACTGACAACAAAATGGGCTGTGTGTGGTATTCTTTATCTGCAGCTTCGTCTCCTTTCTCCTTTTCTCCTTAGTTTCTGAAAGAAGGTCTCACTGTGGAGGTCTGGCTGGCCTGGAACTTGTTATGTAGACTTGGTTTCCCACCCCTTTCTTAAGTGGCATTTGTGTCTGATCCTGATTCCATGGACTCTGTCATTGTCTGGACCTTACCTGGTATGGTGGCTTAAACAAAACTGTCTCCCATAGCTCACATATTTGAATGCTTGGGCATTAGGGAGTGGCACTACTCGACAGGGATTAGGAGGTGTGACCTTTTGGAGTAGGTGTGGCCTTGTTAGAGGAAATGTGACTCAGGGGGGCTTTGGGGTTTTAACGGCTCAAGCCAGACCCAGTGTCTTTCTCTTGTTTCTGCCTGCTGTTCCAGATATAGAACTCACAGCTACTTTTCCAGCACCATGTCTGCCTGCTTGCTGCCATGTTTTCTGCATTGATGAAAATGGGCTACACTTCCAAAACTGTAAGTCAGCTCCAGTGAAATGTTTTCCTTTATACGAGTTGCCATGGTCATGGTGTCTCTTTACACCAATAGTACATTCAGTAAGACATATGGGAAGGCTGGGTTAGTCCTTTCTGGACACAGGTAGAAGAACACAGAAAAGGCAACCTTCATACCCGGAAGTAAGAAGCCATGGTTTGTCTCTTCATGTTAGTAGTTTCTTCTGGATGTCGAATCACCTCCAGGGTGTCTACCTGGAAGCAGAGGAAGAGGGAAGTGGTCTGAGGGTATGGACAGTTCATTCATTTTTCAAAACCTGAAGGTCTGTTTTGTCAATAACCTCAGGGAATGAAGTGTTTAGGACATAACTGGGTACACTGTGAGGAGAATTCTCATTTAGAAAAAAGAGGAAGCAGGAAGGAGAAGAGGGGGAAGAGGAGAAGGAGGAGGAGAAGAGAGACAATATTCAAAGAAACTGGACAAAGGCCTGTGAGGCTGTCCCATTTTAAAGAAATTTGTCATTGTGACAAAAGAAGCTACTTTGGAGCTGAAGGATTTATTTTATCTTCCAGTTTTGATAGCTCTAAGTCCTCAGAAACTTTAGGTAGCTGGGCATAGTGATGCACATTCATAAACAAAACACTCAGGATCCTGAGATAGGAGGATGGTGAGTTCGAGGCTAGCCTGTGCTACCTAGGGAGACAGAGCCTCAAGACAATGAAAAGTCTGAAGGAGCCTCCGGTACAGCTGGAAGGTGTGAGCTGGGTAGAGAAACATGAGGCTACACAGCTCTCCCTTTCATGGGCTGCACTTTGGGTGGGAATAGTTCACCCATAGGCGGCTCAGTGACATTCCTGCCTGGCCAATGGATTTTTTTTCTAATTAAAAAAGAAAAAAGAAAAAAAAAAGGAAAGGAGAAATGTGTTTTGAAGGAAGGCTGCTCTTAAACATATACGAGAAAAGGAAAAGGACTTCATTGGCATCCCCACCCCTACACCGCCAGCAAAGAGAGACCGCCCTCATCAACAGAAGGCTCTCCACTACAGATTTCCCCTCTCACTCCAGTGAAGATAGGGCTCAGGCCTGGTAAGAGTTGGGGCAAGATAATCCAGTCTGAAGGGAAGACCCTGGCTAGGGTCAGCCTTTGGTTCAATGATAAATTTGAGAATTGGACAGTTTAGTGACGTTGGTGACTGAGACAATTCCTATTCATTTATTTGAGATGGAGGTGTCACTGTATTGCTCAGACTGCTCCTGTAGCCAGACCTAGGAACTGGATCTCTGCAGAAAGCACTGGACTGGGACTGAAAAGGGCCTATCCCAGAAGCCCCAGAAGAAAGACTCATCTCCCGGTTCAAGTAGTTAGGATACACAGCTTCATTTGGTTGTGTATTTTCTGGCTTTTGTTTTATCCTTTCTAGAAAATGTCTCTTTTCTACTGTTGCAGGTAAGGCACATTTTCTCTATCACCATCTATCTACTATTATCTATTTATTTGTCTATCATCTATCTGTCACCTATCATTTGTCAATCTATCATCTATCTACCTATTGTCTGTCATCAATCTCTATTAATCTCTATGTCTATCATCTTTTTACCTATTATCTACCATCGATCTATCTATCATCTATTTATCATCATCATAATCAATCTATCTAGGATGTATTTTCTCTTGGCATGAGTGGCTTTTTGGACCTAGAGTTAAGGTTTATGCCTAGGTATTCTGGTAACAGTTCAGAATGCATGGGCTTAAGCGATCCAATCATCTCACCTCAGCCTCCTGACCAATAGGGTCTGTCTACCATCAGATGCAACACTATTTAAAGAAATAAAACTTACTATTTTGAAGTTCACTAAGATCAATCAACTACAGTAAAATGGAAAATTACAGAGCAAAAGACCAATTCATATCCAAAAGCTCTAAGGTTGCTGTAGGCAGGAGGGGGTTCCAAGTGAGTACAAACTCGTCTGACTACCCAACATCTGTATTTCCACAAAATTGAGGAGTGAAAGTCTATTCTTCATTACCCACACCATAAGAATGCTAGTACCTGTCTGTAGTTCATTGCCTAACATGCTTAGTGCTACATTTTACAGAAAAAACAAAACAAAACAAAACTGACTCCCTATTGGAATCATTTCCACTTTGAGGACTTCAGTAACGTAAGTGTGCAGGAGCCGAGTGCACTCACTTTCTGTTGGTATGACTCTCCTGCATGATTCCTTGTGTGCGGTGCTAGCTCAGAGTCCTCATGCGTGACTTAACTCATTGGGTCACAGACTCTGGTCGCCTACTACTGAGCAGGCTTCCATATTCATATAGACTCGATGCGCAGAGTCTTAGATGGCTGTCAAAACTCAAAGCAGATACCAAGTATATTGTACATGAGAACACTCTCCTCACACTGTCACAGAATTCTCAAAATGATACTCTGATGTAAGAACAGTTAGGCAATGAAAAAGTTAACACTCATAGATTTTTTTTAGGTAAGTGGTCCAGTCGTGCCGCCAGTGTATGGGACGCCCAGGGCTGAAACCTGCTCCGATCTCTAAGCCTTCCTTCCTGTCTCTTTGCATTGCTATCTGTGTGCTTTCATATAATTTACCAAATGGAGGACGTCTGAAAAGATGGCATCATCACAAAGATTTGCCTCATCTGTCAACTGAATTTACTCTGCCATAAAGACACAGACTCTAAACAATCCCACTAACCAGCCAGAGCTCAGCAGGAAAGGAGAAGCTGAGGAATGTTCTCCTTGTCTGGGTAAGTGCCCACCATCTGCATCCTAAAACCTCAGAAGTGTCTCTACTCATCTTCCTGACAAGGCTCTTGGTCAAGAACTTTTACTATCAGGTGATAGATATAGATAGCCAGCTCTTAAGAAGAAAAGGCCCCTCTCAGAGGCTCTGTGGCCTGCCTCTTCAACAGTCTATGAGAACGAGTGCGGCCAGGGTGCAGGGTGCGCCCTCCTCACCCCCACCCCCAGCTGTGCAAACAGCAGAAGCAGGAAGGCCTCTCTAGCCTTTTGTTTTTCTTCTCTGAAATATTTCACAAAGCCTGGGCAGATCACTCTCTCTGACCTCCCTACCCCGTTGAAGGCATGCTTACATCACTAGGAAGGATGCTGTAATAGGCCACCAAGAAGGATCTGAACTAACAAGGCTTGATACATTTTGTCTTCTGAGTGTCTCTGTCTGGCTGATTAGACACAGTTTCCTTGTACCGCTGGTTCCTCATTTCCCACGTCCCAAGTCTGTCTTTTGAAATGCGGCTCTAAACCAGAAACTTTATGATAGATGACAAATACACAGTAATCGTTTTATATCCTACAAAGTCCAGCTTCATCCAGAGCCCTGTGCCTGTGGCTTTGGGGCTGGGAAGACAAGTGTGGGCCCCGTGCTTGCCTGTATGTTGTTGTTTGTTTATTTGCTGCTGCTGTCTTTCCAATTTTTGAATTCCTTAATCAGAACTTTCAGCTCATCTGCTTGCAAAGAACAAACAAATTCCAGCCCTGTGTACTTATCAAGTATATGCTTTTAAATGTAGACCACACACTGGACCGCACACTTCTCAGGTGGGCAGGTCTGGACAATGCTGTATGAAGCAAGGAGGGAGATAACATCAGGCTTGAAGGGCAGGGCACAGATATCAGCTGGACTCCAAATTCAGAAATCAAGTGTAAGAAAGAAAGGAGATCTGGACATGAGGAAATCCCTTTGTGTTATGATATCATTTAGAATTGTATGGAAAGCCAATAACTACAAAAAAAATCCCCTCCCCAGGCACACACACACTTTAGGCCATGTGTAGATTCTAGGTTGTTTATTTGCCTGCCTGCTAAAATTTATCTGTAGCCATAGTGCTTTTTCCTGGTCATTCACAGAATATGCATAGTAGGAAAACACAGGTGTCAGGTGGTGTCCAACTTTCCAGTTAGAGTCAGAGTCACAGCCGGCCCTTCTGGGTCAGCTGTCCTACCACACACATGTCTGCTCTTAAGGCCTATTGAAATGCTTCTGGCTTTGCACTTATATGTGCATTATTGGTAACGTTTCAGTTTTGGGGGCCCCAGGTGTAATGCTGAGGTGCTGTATAGAGTTTCTAAACACAAGAAGAGGGTGATGAGCCTCAGGCAGAAGATGTGTGCTGACTAGCTTCCCCC